>CAUYQG010063543.1:0-31304 GCA_963574415.1 Tarsius wallacei
TGCTTTGGAGCAGAAGCACAAAGCAGAAATGGAAGAGAAGAACGCTCACATTCTGGATCTTCTAAAGGCTCAACAAGAGCTTCAATCTGCCTGTGATGCTCTGAAGGATGAAAATTCAAAGCTTCTCCAAGATAAGCATCAGCTTGTGGAACAGTCTGAGCAAGCAGGCCGAGCCCAAGCTGAACTGGAGTCTCGGTATAATGCTTTGGAGCAGAAGCATAAGGCAGAAATGGAAGAAAAAAACACTCATATTTTGGGTCTTCAAAAGGCTGAACAAGACCTGCAATATGCCTGTGATGCTCTAAAGGATCAAGATTCAAAATTTCTCCTAGACAAGCGTCATCTTGAGGAACAGTTTGAGCAAGCAGGCCAAGACCGGGCTGAACTGGAGTTTCGGTACAATGCTTTGGAGCAGAAGCACAAAGCAGAAATGGAAGAGAAGAACGCTCACATTCTGAGTCTTCAAAAGACTGAACAAGACTTACAATCTGCCTGTGATGCTCTGACGGATGAAAATTCAAAGCTTCTCCAAGATAAGCATCAACTCGTGGAACAGTCTGAGCAAGCAGGCCAAGCCCAGGCTGAACTGGAGTCTCGGTACAGTGCTTTGGAGCAGAAGCACAAAGCAGAAATGGAAGTGAAGGATGCTCACATTCTGGGTCTGCAAAAAGCTGAACAAGAACTGCAATCTGCCTGTGATACTCTGAAAGATGAAAATTCAAAGCTTCTCCAAGATAAACATCAACTTGAGGAACAGTCTGAGCAAGCAATCCAAGCCCAGGCTGAACTGGAGGCTCAGTACAGTGCTTTGGAGCAGAAGCACAAAGCAGAAATGGAAGAGAAGAATGTTCACATTCTAGATCTTCAAAAGACTGAACAAGACTTGCAGTCTGCCTGTGATGCTCTGAAGGATGAAAATTCAAAGCTTCTCCAAGATAAGCATCAACTTGTGGAACAGTCTGAGCAAGCAGGCCAAGCCCAGGCTGAACTGGAGTCCCGGTACAGTGCTTTGGAGCAGAAGCACAAAGCAGAAATGGAAGGGAAAAATGCTCACATTCTGGATCTTCAAAAGGCTGAACAAGAGCTGCAATCTGCCTGTGATGGTCTAAAAGATCAAAATTTAAAACTTCTTCAAGATAAGAATGAACAGGCAATTCAATCAGCCCAGGCTATTCAGCAGCTGGAAGGTAAGTTTTTGAAGTTTACATTCTAGCACCCGAGTGACTCATATTTCATATTTTCAGGGCTCTGTTAATGAAATTCTTTGCTCCAACCAATTGAATCAATAGAAAGACTGAAAAAGGCATTACTTCTAAACCCTTTGGTGTACTTTTTCTGCCTCTGACTGAAGTTATAATGTCTTAATATTATAATTATCATTACAGTATCAAAAACATGATAGTGATGTTCTGGAAATCTGAAAGAATGGTATATGAAACGAGTGATCTGAAGAGTTCAGTTACTGAAATGACTAGGATTTGACTTAGTTTGTGGAAAGCTCAGAACAGATATAGGTGCTTAGGTAGGGAGACTGAATTTCAGAGAAGTATCATTAAATCTTAAGATGGATCTCAATGCTTTTCTTAAAGGTGAAAATTTCTTTTTAATGAAAACTTATCCTTTAAGAAGATATAAAGAAAACTTATTTTTAAAAATTGTGTTATTATTAAAGTTATATGTGCCTCTAAAAAATTGGCCGTTTTAGAAGTTTATAAATTGAAAAGTGAAACTTCCTCAATATCAACATTCCATCTCACCAGTCCTCTTCCCCAAGTTATAACCTCTACAAATAGATTGGCATACACCTAAAAGAAAGGTTTTATTTATTTTTGCTTTATTTTATCTTTTGAGTCGGGGTCTCACTCTGTCGCCCAGGTTAGAGTGCAGTGGCACGTTGATAGCCACTGTAGCCTCAGCCCACTGGGCTCAGGTGATCCTTCCACCTTAGCCTTCCAAATAGCTGGAACTATAGGCATGCGCCACCATGCCCAGCTAATTTTTTGATTTATTGTAGAGACGAGGTCTCACCAAGTTGTCCAGGCTGGTCTTTCATGGGCTCAGGCAGTCCTTTCAACCTCAGCTGCCAAAGTACTGGGATTTCAGGTGTGAGCCACTGTGCCTGGCAAATGAAAGATTTTAGAAGCAATTAAGTTGAAAATTCCTACCAAAGAGCTTTACTGGGTGTTACATGAGCTTGCTATCCTCTTAACTGAACCATGTTCATGCTTAAAACCCTGCTATGGATTCTTAACAGGACATTTGACACCTAAGTGGAGAGTGAAGAAAATAAAAACCGCTAAAGCCATTTTCAAGGGGGAAAGAAAAATTAATTTTTAAAAAATAAATAGCCCTAAGCCAGGTGTGGCTTCAAGACCAGCCTGGGCAATTTGGTGAGCCCTTGTCTCTATAATAGATCAAAAAATTAGCTGGGCATGGCGGCACATGTCTGTGATTCCTGCTGCTTGGAAGACTGAGGCAGAAGGATGGATCACCTGAGCCCAGCAGGTCAAGGCTGCGGTGGCTGTGAGACTCCAATTCAAAAAAACAAAAAACAAAAAAAAAATACCTAGACCTATTTTATTTGACCTCTGAAGGAAGTGGTTTGCTGCAGTGCCCTTTAGTTCATGAGAATATTTAAACAGTTTAAAAATATATATATATATATATAGTCATGGCATCTAAACTAGCAAACAGCGTATGGTGTATTCTTAGAAGTTAAGTTCAACTCATTAAGTTTCAGACTTGAAGCAGATAATTACATTTATTTGTTTTCTTTTCCTTAGATCAACTCCAGGAAAAATACAAAGAAATTAGCCAGCTTGTAAATAAACCAACCTTGCAACAACATGAAATAGTGTCTCAGATTTCTTTCCCAGATGTTTATAATGAGGGTACACAGGTAATGAAATATGAACTTCTTATAAATATGAACTATTTGTCTTTGCTGTATATATGCTTAGGAGCTGTAATCAAGATTTATTCTAGAAAGCATATAAACCTATCTTTTCTACCTGAAAAAAATGCTATTTTGAGGACAATTCTATGTGAAAAGGATTATGAAAGGCATTAATGTGGTGACTCAACAATGAATAATGAGAAAATAGTAGATAACAAGCACCGTGATCTCAGAAGCCTTTCTGATTTGAAGGTATTAAAATTTTGTATTGGCGATGAATCATTAGTTTTTAATCAATTTTCCCAGTTCAGAAGGTCAGTTTTTTTTGTAAACGGAGATTTGATTAGGTTTAGTGTTCGCAAGTCAATCCACCAAACTTATAAGTCTATTATATAAATCATATTGCTCCCATTGGTTAATAGTAAAAAATTAATTGCCAAGTGGCTGCTGACTGGCCAGTATATCCTCTCTTCTTTCTACAAAAATCTCTGTGGAAAATTAGATTATAGTCACCAGATGGCTGATTATCGGGCATGAATATCAGAACAAAGGGAGCTAATTTGGTGATCTTGATTGACTAATATCAAGCTGATAACTGGATTCATCCATCTCCATTGTAGGGTTATACTCTTCCAAACTGGCAGACGTTTTGGCTAGCAGCGTCCCATGGTTCCTGGGCAGTACTGTGAACTGATAAAATTTTTGCTTCTTGGTTTCTAGCATCTGAGCTTTTCAGTCTCTTCTATTTTCCCATTCTTACTTTTTTCTTCAGTGTTTTATTAATATATTTTCCAACCATTCAAATATATTGGAAGAGTTTTATAGTGAACATCTGTGTCCTGCCATCTAGAGTCTCTCATTAACATTTCAAGACATTTGGTTTATCAAATATCTGTTTATTAATTTCCTGCCCATCCATAAATTCATCTTAATTTTTTATACATATCACAGTAAGTTGTGGACATCAGTATATTTCTCTCCAAATATTTCAGCATGTATGTCATTGACTAGATTTCAGTATTTGTTTATAGTTCTTTAAGGTAAGACTTGCAAACCATTAAATGCAGAGATCTTAAGTATACCATTTATTGAGTTTTTTCAAATGCATACACTGTGTTACTCAAACCCCTATCAAGACATATCATATTACCATTACCCCTACAAAGTATCCTCCTACCCTTTTACGGTTAACCTCACTCTTCTCCACCAGAAACAGCTACTGTTTTTTCACCATAGGATAATTTTGCCTGTTTTACATCATACATCATGTTCCCTTTTATGGAAAGCTGCTTTCACTCAGCATATTTTGAGACTCATCCGTATTGTTGCATGCATTATAACTTATTCTTTTATATTGCTGAGAAATATTCCATTTTATGAATATCTTGCGTTTTTCTTTTGTATGATTGTGCTGCAGTTTCCTATTGATGGACACCTGCACTTTTTCATGCTTTGGCTTTTATGAGTTAAGTCACTATGAACATTCTCATACAAGTATTTATGTGGACATGTTTTTGTTTATCTTCAGTAAATACTAATTGAAGGATTGCTGGGCCATAGAGTGTATTTGTATTTAGCTTTTTTCATGAGGAACTACCAGATCTTTTTCCAAAGTGGTTGAACTATTTTATACTCCCACCTCATACATCTTCTCCAAGATTTAGTGGGGTTATCAGTATTAATATTTTTAGCTATCTTATAGATGTGTAGTGGTATATTGTAATGTCAATCTGCATTTTCCTGATAACAAATGATGTTGAATATTTTTTTCTTAGATTTTTAACCATATGTATATCTTCTTTTGAAGGGCCTATTCAAGTCATCTCCATTTTAAAAATTGAGTTATTTGTCTTTTTATCATCAAGTTATAGGAATTCTTTATATATCTTGAATGTCAATCTATTATCAGATATGTTTGGTGAATATTTTTCCCATGTTGTGGCTTGCCTGTTCATTTTCATCATGATATCTTTTAACTAGCACACTTAAAATCTATCATTAGTTTAGACTATCATTAGAAGTCTATCATTAGTTTCTACATGATTTTGATGTTCTGTATCCTGTCTATGAAACCTTGGTTTAGCCTCAAATCACAAAGATATTTTCTTATGTCTTCTTCCATAAGCTTTATAGTGTTAACTTTCACAGTTAAGTCACTCAGCCTCAAATTTTTGTATATGTTGTAAGACAAGGGTCAAGTTGTTTTGTTTTTGTTTTTACGTTTTGGCACATTTTAGCCATTTCTTAAAATAATTGTTCTTTCTATTCTGTCCTTCCTTTCTTCTGGTACTCCAATTATAGGTATATTCAGTCTTTTAATATTGTCCCACATGTCCCTGAGGTTGTGTTCATTTTTTCAATGTTTTTGTATTCTTCAGTTTTCTTTTCTTTTTTTTTTAATCTTTTAAATTTTTTTTTAGTTTTAAAGATGTGGGATACAATTCAGGGTTAGGTATACAAATGTTCATTATGCAGGTACCCTTGTGGATGAGGTGTGCCCCCCTCCCCTGGCAGTTTCCCACTGCTGCCAATCCCACCCCCCTTCCCCTGGCAGTTTCCCACTACTGCCTATCCCTTTCTTACAGCATTATGATAATTGTTCAAGGTCTGCTAATGAGCAAGAACATGTGGTATCATGTTTCTATGATAGATCACTGAGTATGATAGACTCTAACTCCATCCAAGTTACTGCAATGTCCATATGTATGTCCTTCTTTATGACCACATAATATTCCATTGTACATATGTACCACTTTTTTTTTATTCAGTCCAGTTTCGATGGGTAGCATGGTTGGTTCCATGTTTTTGCTATTGTGAATAGCGCTGCAATAAACATGCAAGTGCAGGTATCTTTTTTGTAGAATGATTTGAGTCCCTCTGGGTATATTCCCAATAGGGGAATTGCTGGGTCATATGGAAGGTCAATTTCTAGTTCTTTCAGAAATCACCAAACTGTTTCCCAAAGAGGTTGCACTAGTTTGCATTCCCACTAGCAGTGTAGAAGTGTTCCTTTTTCTCCACATCCTTGCCAGCATCTGCTGTTGTTTGTTTTATTTTATTATTATTATTATTTTTTTTTATTTTTTATTTTGATATTGTGGGGTACAGTTAAGGGTTAGGTATACAAATATCTTCAGTTTTCAGATGAGATAGTATCTGTTGGTCTATTATCTTCAAGTTGAACAAGACTTTTTTCTGTCTCTATATTCTACTGTTAGACCTAGCCATTGAATTTTTCATTTCAGGTGTTCAGTTTTTTAGTTCTAGAATCTAAAATTGGTTCATTATTATATAAAAAATTTATTTATCTGCACTAATATTTCCTATCTTATTCATTATGAGCATATTATGTCCTAAGTATAGTTATAATAGCTTTGTTAAAATCCTTCTTTGCTACTTATAAAATCTGCATCTTTTTGTGGTTTGTCTCTGTTGATTGTGTTGTTTCTTGAGAATGGGTCACATTTTCCTTTCTTTTAATTTAAAAAAAAAATTTTTTTCAGTTGGAGTCTCACTCTGTCACCCAAGCTGGAGTACAGTGGCATACGCATGGCCACTACAGCCTCTACCTCCTGGGCTCAAGTAATCCTTCTGCCTCAGCGTTCCAAGTGGCTGGAACCACAGGCATGTGCTACCATGCTAGGCTAATTTTTTTTATTTATTGTAGAGATGAGGTCCTATCAAGTTGCCCATGCTGGTCTCGAACCCTTGGGCTCAGGCATTCCTCTCTCCTCTGCATCCCAAAGTGCTGGAATTACAGGCTTGAGCCACTGCACCTAGCCATATTTTCCTATTTTTGTAATGTAATGAGTAGTTTTATATTGAATTCTGGATGTTGTGACTGTTTTATTCTCGAGATTCTAATCTGTTATTTCTAAAATTTTGAAAAGTTTCAATTACTTTTTATCAGGCAATAAGTTGAACTCAAACTACAAACTCTGGCCATTAAAACTCAGTTCATTTATTTTTGCCTGAGCTGGGCTGCTCTGAGTCAGTCCAACAAATACATAGTTCATTGTTTAGCCAGAAATTTGTGCTAATATGTAGATCATAGAGCTCTTTGCTGACCTTTCTCTTCTCTTATATTTTGCTCCTCACATTCTGGCAGCTCTGTTTATTCCAAAGTCTTTCTTCTCATTCTTCAAGCCAATAACTATGACTAGTGTATTGGAGTTTTACTTGCCTGTATAAAGCAAACTGTGAACTTCCCTCAGGATAAAAGTCATAAAACCCCTCACCTCATCTCTTGTTATTTCTTTAAACATCAAAAGATTTGTGGCCACTTATCCTGTAAAGGCCCTCATGACTTGAAAATTCTAGTTTTACAAAAATTGTATAGAATAATCCGCTTGAAGAAGAAAGATATATAAAAAGACATAAAACTAAAGATGTGGCATAATTAGATATATGCTTATCATTAGGAAAATCAAACATTCTGAATGTATAAATTAAGTGCAAGATAATTTTTAATTATACTTGGAAAGAAACAAAAAACAATTATGAATTTTCTTCTTAAGCGATACATATAATTTTGCCTCTATTCATTTTTTATGGAACCCCCCTTTAAGAGAGAGACTGTACTCAGTGGCATTAATCTAATCTTATTTATTTGTGAACCTGAAAATATTCTTTCTTATGTAATAAATCTGAGATTTCTAGTTTTTGTAGCCCTGGCTTCAATCTTAAATTTAAAAACCAAATGAACTTTATATTTGTATGAGATAGTTCTCTCTATTTAGGTAAAAAACATTCCTTCAAAGATTACCTAGGCAGATGCTATTTTTTAAGTATTTTCATAGCTGAAGAACTTTTAGAAGACAAAAATGCTGGAGGCGATCTGGGCATTAGTATGAGAGTTTTTCGCTGTAGAATCATTAATTTGTTGTCTTTCTACAATTTAGGCAGTCACTGAGGAGAATATTGCCTCTTTGCAGAAGAGAGTGGTAGAACTAGAGAATGAAAAGGGAGCCTTGCTCCTTAGTGCTATAGAGCTGGAGGAGCTGAAAGCTGAGAATGGTATGTATAAAAGAAAACCCTAGTTCTCTGTCTTCTTATCCCACAAGTGCCTCTATTTTTATCCCAAACCTGTATGACACGTAGATTATCTGATTCTATGATAATAAAGATGTAAATAGTAGAGCTAGCAGTTATCAAAAATAAGTTTAACAATTAGAGGATAGTACCATGTGTAAATAAGTGTAATATTTTGCAATATGGACTATAAATGCTGTAGGATTTCTATATAATTTATATTCATTTTGGAATGGAGTCATGGTATCTTATAGAAAGTATCACTTGAACAAGACCTTAATAAGATGATGAAGTTTTAAATAGGTAAAATGGAGGAAGCAAGGATATTCTGGTAATGAATTTGTAGGATGAGGTAACAGAGGTCAGTATAAAAATTCAAAGAAAAAACCACTTTGGTTTTTGCTCATGCAGTGCCCTACTTGGAATCCTCCTCCTTTCTTTTAGCCTGGCTGATTCTTACTTATCTTTCAGGTCTCGACTAGGGCATTATCTTTTTCAGGAATTTAGCTCTGTTCTCCAAAAGTTGAGTTAAATGTGTTTTTATGCTTCTATAACATTCTTGTATACTTTTAACAGTGTATTGAAATTATCTGTTTATGTTTGTCTTTTTGCTATATTATAAGCTCTCCAAAGATAAAGTATAAGGTCTTCAAGGGCAGGGGCCATTGTTTTTTTCATCCTCTCCCCAGAACTAGTATATTACCTGGCAAATAGTGGCTACTGAATAAAGTTTTGTTGGATTGAACTGAACTTAGCATTTAATCGTATTGGACTATATGTGATCAGTTAGAAGATTGCAGACATATCCCTCCCACTTATTATCTGCTTCATAAGGACTTTGTGGATTTAGTAGCATATAGTTAATGCTTTATTGACCTGCTTCATCCTGGATTAACTGGTCTACTGTGCTTTATCATCCAGGAATGAGAATGAGACTACCAAGTTAAGTTTGTAAAACTTTTATTATACGCTAAAGCCAAAATTTCCAACTTAACCATTTTAGTTTTCCACCTAGCTCTAAATGGAGGCTTATGCACTCACTATTGCCATTATTGCTAATAAATAAAGAACACCACAAGTTCAGCTCATTATTTAACCCCCTCAGAGCACTTCTTTGGGACCTTATTCATGATGCTTATTTTGCAGTTTTACAAACAGTACCTGTCCTGTTCATGTGGCTTTCACATGGTTTGGTGGTATTATATGAGTTTCATTCCTCTCCTCTTTCCAGCAGGGATCACTGGCCTTAAGGTTTTCTGTATTGGTTTTTGTGTCTGGTCTCATAGGTTATCTTGCTTTATAGGTCATGTTCTATTCAACTCTTTTTTTTTTTTATTGAGATGGAGTCTCACTCTGTCACCCAGGCTGGAGTGCAGTGGCATGCTCACGGCCACCACAGCCTCAACCTGCTGGGCTCTGGCGATCCATCCACCTCAGCCTTCCAAGTAGCCAGAACTACAGGCATGCGCTACCATGCCTGGCTAATTTTTTGATTTATTGTAGAGACGAGGTCTTGCCAAGTTGCCCAAGCTGGTCTCAAACCCACGGGCTCAGGCTATCCACTCGCCTTGGCCTCCCAAAGTGCTGGGATTACAGGCTGAGCTTCCGAGCCCAGCCTTCAACTCATCTTTTGCGCTGCCATTTCTATCACTGTACCTTTTTTCAAGTAATCTTATAAAGTGTCTGAATATATTATATACCACCTTGAATTCATTTGTCTCATGAATGTTCTTTCATTCATTCAGCAAATATCTATGATGTCTTTTCTGTGTGCCAGACACTGTTCTAGTTGCTGAGGATACAGCTATGAACTTATTAGGGAGGAAGACAGGCCATAAACATGTATACAGAAATAAGAAAATTTCAGAGAATGATAAGTATTGGGATAAAAATGAAACAGCGAACTGCAAATGTGCCTTGGGAAAGAGGAAGGCAGTATTAGAGTGGTCCGAATAGGCTCTCTGAGGACTTGAAGCTAGAATGATGAAAATGGAACAGCCATGCAAAGAAGCTAAACAGAGTATTTCAAGTAGAGAAAAGAGCAGTGCAAATGTCCTGAGATGTGAATGATCTTGATAAATTTGTAGAACAGAAAGAAGGCCTTTTTGTTTGTTTGTTTGTTTTTGGAGTAGAGTAAACAAAAAAGGGGCAGTGCAAGAAGAGGAGGTTTGAGAATTAGTGGGATCAAAACATGAGGGACCCTGTAGGTCACATTAAGACATTCAGATATAGTGTAAAAATCGACTTTCCTTTTTATTTTTTTAGTATGTCTCTTTTAGCTTCTCAAAAAGAATATAAACTCCTTGGGGATATTAATACCAGTGCTCAATATATATATATCGTATTAGAACATGGGGTAGCACTCATGTTCTGGATTCTGATCCCAGCTCTCTGAACTAGCTGTATGACCTCTTCAGTTCATATCATTTCTTTGTTTCCTCATATGGCCACTGAGGAGATTGGATAGCTCTCTTTTAATGCTAAAAGTTGATGTATTTATGAATATATATGAAAAAACATCAAAGACATTGTGTTGTATTAATGCAAAATGTGTATTATGAACACAGTAAAATTATGGATAAATGAAGGCAATTTATTGCCATAAAAGTTTCAAATTATACCATAAAAAGAGCTGCTTCATTTCACATGTCCTGGCATCCTTTCCTTTCAGGCTTTCCACTATTTGGTATACTTCACTCAGGTTCATTATCATCACCTAGTACTACTCTGTCCTATATCTCATTTTCTCTTATTCTCTTGTCACTTATTTATTTTAATAAAAAAGCCTCTTACCTCCCCCAAACTATTTTATTTTTTTCCTCTTGAATATTACATGCATCTCAAATAACTTCATATACATTCCTATCTTTTTTCAAACACTCCACATCTAAAGGTATTTATTTTCTGACTTTCAGAAAAACTGTCTTCTCAGAATTCTCTCTTGAAGGCTCAGAATAGAACTTGGGAGGCAGATAGAGAAGTCAGTGAGGTAAGTGATATGTCTCTAACATAACCAGAACGTAAACTAGATTAAGAGACGGTAGCTCAAAATGTAAACATTTCTGCAATTTTCTAGTGTTTATAGAGAAGTGTATTACCTACAGAATAAAATCTATTTAAGAGATTTCTAATAGTTATTATTTCATATTTACTCTCTCATTTGTTTCCGAGTATTTGGAATTCTTTGTCCTAAACCAGCACAAATACAAGAGTTACTTATTTGGGATTTGAGAACCCATTTCTCATACTGGGTTATCACTTACCTTAGCTAGACACGGTGACTCATGCCTATAATCCCAGCATTTTATGAGGCTGAGGTGGGAGGATCACTTGAGTCTAGGAGTTTGAGATCAGCCTGGGCAACATAGCGAGACCTCGTCTCTACAAACAAAATTTAAAAATTAGCCAGCTATAGTGGTACACACCTGTAGTTCCAGCTACTCAGAAGGAGGCAGAGGTGGGAGGATCACTTGAGATTCTAGAAAATGAATTCCAGGTTTCCTTAGGTCTTATAAATAGGGCTTGACCTCAGCACAGGATTGACAGAGTGCCCTCAGAGGCCCAATTTGGGAAACACAAACTAATTTTATAAGAACCTAGCAGTTCTATTGTGCAAAGAAGGTTTGGACCAAAAACTTTGAGGTTTTGGAAAATGCATGAAATACCAGTTTTTAGTCAGGCTTTTAAAAAAACATTATGAAACATTTTTATTAAGGCTTTTCCTTTCTTTCTTAAAATATAGATCGGTATGGCTAATATTGCCAAGCTCAACAAGAGCAGCTCTTTTACTGAGGAAAGCGGACAAGACGTTCTAGAGAACACGTTGTCTCAGAAACATAAAGAACTATCAGTTTTATTGTTGGAAATGAAAGAAGCTCAAGAGGAAGTTGCATTTCTTAAGTTGCAGCTCCAGGACAAAAAGACTGAGGGGGATCGTGAAGTCCTCGACCAGAAAGAAATGAAGCAGATAGAGAATGAAGAAATAGCTCCAGTTAGAATGAAAGTGCTTCTTGAAGATACAGGGCAAGGTTTTCCCTTAATGCCAGAAGAAAAGAGCAGTCTTCCATCAGCTGAAAAAGAAGAACTGGTGAGCACTAAACATCGAAGTAGGACATCTGAGGAAATACCTTTAAATGACACTAGAATGGAACTGAACTCAACAAAACAAGATGATGTTGATAAATCCCTTTCTGCTGTACCAGATATTGGTCAGTGTCATCAGGATGAGTTGGAAAGGTTAAAAAGTCAAATTTTGAAGCTTGAGATAAACTTTCATAAAGCAGAAGAAAACTATGAGAAAAAATTAGATGAGAAAGCTAAGGAAATTAGCAACCTAACCCAATTGATTGAAGAGTTTAAGAAAAATGCTGAAAACACCAGCAGTGCATTCACTGCTATGTCTGAAGAAAGAGACCAGCTTCTTTCTCAGATGAAGGAACTTAGTGTCATAACAGAACTGAGGGCTCAGATAAATCAACTGGAAACAAGCCTTGCAGAAGCAGAAAGGCAAAGAAGACTGGACTATGAAAGCCAAACTACTCATCACAACCTTCTTACTGAACAGATCCACAGCCTCAGTATAGAAGCCAAATCTAAAGATGTGAAAATTGAAATTTTACAGAGTGAGCTGGATGATGTGCTGCTTCAGTGTTCTGAGCAGAATACACTGATAAGAAGCCTGCAAAGCCAGCTGCAGAAGAAAGAAAGTGAAGTGCTTGAGGGGGCTGAACGTGTGAGGGACATCTCAAATAAGGTGGAAGAACTGTCACAGGCTCTTTCACAGAAGGAACTTGAAATAGCAAACATGGATCAACTCTTACTAGAGAAAAAGAGAGATGTGGAAACCCTCCAACAAACCATCGAGGAGAAGGATCAGCAAGTGACGGAAATCAGCTTTAGTATGACTGAGAAGATGGTTCAGCTTAATGAAGAAAAATTTTCTCTTGGGGTTGAAATAAAGACTCTTAAAGAACAGCTCAATTTATTATCCAGAGCTGAAGAAACAAAAAAAGAGCAAGTGGAAGAAGGTAAAGAAGTTGTTTCTGGCCTTAAGCATAATTATGGTGAGTTGAACCCAGCAGGGCTAATAAGTAAAGAAGAACATCAGCATGAATTAGATCTTCTGCAGAAAGAAAGTGAGCAGAGAAAGAGAAAGCTCCAGGCAGCTCTTATTCATAGAAAGGAACTTTTACAGAGAATCAGTAGATTAGAAGAGGAATTAGCCAAAGCAAGAGATGAATCTAAGAAAGAGGTCCCATTCAGTGAGAGTGGGAGGAGAGAAGTAAAGGAAAATAAAGAGAACAACGAAGACTCAGAAAAATGTGTGACTTCTAAGTTTCTAGAACTAGAAATTTCTTTAAAACAGACAATATCTGAGAAAGAAGTACAGCTAGAACATATAAGGAAAGATTTGGAAGAAAAGATGGCAGCTGAAGAACAATTACAGGCTATGGTCAAACAGATGAATCAGAACTTACAAGATAAGACAAACCAAATAGATTTGCTTCAAGCAGAAATCATTGAAAACCAAGCAATTATCCAGAAATTAAAAACAAGTAACAAGAATGCTGGTGATGGGAACTCAGCAGCACCTGTTAAAAAAACAGTGATGATCAGTCCACCTGGTGCAGATAGTGCTGAACACTGGAAACCAGAACTGGACGAAAAGATACTGGGCCTTGAAAAAGAAAAGGAGCAACTTCAAAAGAAGCTACAAGAAGTCTTACTCTCCCGCAAGGTGATTTTAAAAAAGGCACAGGAGAAAGAAAAACATCTTAGGGAGGAGCTAACGCAACAGAAAGGTGACTATAATCGCTTGCAAGAACAGTTTGATGAGCAGTGCAAGGAAAAGGAGAACATTGGAGACCAACTAAGACAACTCCAGGTTCAAGTAAGGGATTCCATAGGTGGAAAACTCCCAGGCAATGACCAGCAGGAACTGGGCTTTTCTACTCCAGGTTTAGAAGAAACTTTATTCAAAGCCACAGAACAGCATCCAACTCAACTTGTTTTAGAATCCGACTTGTGCCCATACTGGCCTTCTCACCCTGGAGATGCAAGTGCTCTGCAGGGAAACACTTATATTGCCCAGATTAAGGCCCAGCTGAAAGAACTAGAGTCTGAGAAAGAGGAGTTAGAATTAAAAGTTAGTTCTACAACAAATGAGCTTACTAAAAAATCAGAAGAGGTATTTCAGTTACAAGAGCGGATAAATAAACAGAGTTTAGAAATTCAGAGTCTAAAGACAGGATGCCAAGAAGCTGAAGCCCATGTAGAAAGCCTGAAGCAGAAATTTGAAAGCAGTCAGCTAGAAATTGCTGGCTTAGAACATCTAAAAGAATTACAGCCTGAACTAGATGAACTACGAAAACTCATAAGCAAGAAGGAAGAAGAAGTTAGCTTCCTTTCTGGACAGCTTAGTGAGAAAGAAGAAACCCTTGCTAAAGTACAGACAGAGATAATAGAACAAGAAGATGTAATTAAGGCTTTGCATACACAGCTAGAGATGCAAGCCAAAGAGCATGATGAAAGGATAAAGCAGTTACAGGTGGAACTCTGTGAAATCAAACAAAAGCCCACCATGACTGAAGAAGAAAGTAGAGCAAAGCAACAAATACAAAGGAAACTGCAGGCTGCCCTTGTTTCTCGAAAACAAGCACTAAAAGAAAACAAAGGTCTCCAAGAAGAGTTGTCTTTGGCCAGAGATACCATTGAACAACTTACCAAGTCTTTGGCAGGTGTGGAAAGCCAAGTTTCTGCTCAAAATAAGGAAAAAGATACATTCTTAGGCAGATTAGCTCTTCTTCAGGAAGAAAGAGACAAACTCATTTCTGAGATGGACAGGTCTTTACTGGAAAATCAAAATCTCAGTGGCTCTTGTGAAAGCCTAAAACTAGCTCTAGAAGGTCTTACTGAAGATAAGGAAAACTTAGTGAAAGAAATTGAATCTTTGAAATGTTCTAAGGTTGCAGAAAGCACTGAGTGGCAAGAGAAACACAAGGAGCTGCAAAAAGAGTACGAAATTCTTCTGCAGTCCTATGAGAATGTTAGTAATGAGGCAGAAAGGATTCAGCACGTGGTTGAAACTGTAAGACAGGAAAAGCAGGAACTGTATGGAAAGTTAAGAAGCACAGAAGCAAACAAGAAAGAGGTAGAAAAGCAGTTGCAGGAAGCTGAGCAGGATATGGAGGACATGAAAGAAAAGATGAGAAAGTTTGCTAAATCTAAGCAGCAGAAAATCCTAGAACTGGAAGAAGAGAATGACCGACTTAGAACAGAGACACACCCTGTGGGAGAAACAGCTAAAGAATGTATGGAAACACTTCTTTCTTCCAATTCCAACATGAAGGAAGAACTTGAAAGGGTCAAAATGGAGTATGAAACCCTTTCTAAAGAGTTTGAGGCCTTGATGGCTGAGAAAGACTCTCTAAGTGAAGAGGTTCACGATTTAAAGAGTCAGATAGAAGTCAGTGTATCCAAACAAGCTAGCCTCGAGGCCACTGAGAAATATGATGACCAAATGGATGTCATTGAAGAGGCAACCCCATCTGTGCCAGGTGAGGCTAAAGAGCAAGCTTCTCTGAGTATGAGCACAAGACCTGCATATTCAGATCCTGTTCTGTCAGAGAACAGTGTCAAGCCTGACTTAAGTGAGAATGTCAGCTCACATGATGAAATCAATAACTACCTACAGCAGATTGATCAGCTCAGAGAAAGAATTGCTGAATTAGAGGAAGAGAAGCAGAAAGACAAGGAATTTAGCCAGACTTTAGAAAATGAGAGAAATGCCTTACTAAGTCAAATATCAACAAAGGATGGTGAGCTAAAAATGCTTCAGGAAGAAGTAACCAAATTAAATCTGTTAAATCAGCAAATCCATGAAGAACTCTCCAGAGTTACCAAACTAAAGGAGACGGCAGAAGAAGAAAAAGATGATTTGGAAGAGAGGCTTATGAATCAATTAGCAGAACTTAATGGAAGCATTGGGAATTATTATCAGGATGTTACCGATGCACAAATAAAAAATGAGCTACTGGAATCTGAAATGCAGAATCTTAAAAAGTGTGTGAGTGAATTGGAAGAAGAAAAGCAGCAGTTAGTCAAAGAAAAAACTAAGGCAGAATCAGAAATACGCAAAGAATATTTGGAGAAGATTCAAGGTGCTCAGAAAGAACCTGGCAATAAAAGCCATGCAGAGGAACTTCAGGAGCTATTAAAAGAAAAACAACAAGAAATAAAGCAGCTGCAGAAGGACTGCATCCGGTATCAAGAGAAAATTAGTGCTTTGGAGAAAACTGTTAAAGCCCTAGAATTTGTTCAAACTGAATCCCAAAAAGATTTAGAGATAACCAAAGAAAATCTGGCTCAGGCAGTTAAACACCGCAAAAAGGCCCAAGCAGAATTGGCTAGCTTCAAAGTAATGCTAGATGACACTCAGAGTGAAGCAGCAAGGGTCTTAGCAGACAATCTCAAGTTGAAAAAGGAACTTCAGTCAAATAAAGAATCAGTTAAAAGCCAAATGAAACAAAAGGATGAAGATCTTGAGCGAAGACTAGAGCAAGCAGAAGAAAAACACCTGAAAGAAAAGAAGAATATGCAAGAGAAACTGGATACTTTGTGGGGAGAAAAAGTCCACTTGGAAGAGATGTTTGTAGAGATTCAGGTTACTTTGAACAAGAAAGACAAGGAAGTACAGCAACTTCAGGAAAATTTGGACAGTACTGTAGCCCAGCTTGCAGCCTTCACTAAGAGCATGTCTTCCCTCCAAGATGATCGGGACAGGGTGATAGATGAAGCTAAGAAATGGGAGCGGAAGTTCAGTGATGCAATTCAAACCAAAGAAGAAGAAATTAGACTCAAAGAGGAAAATTGCAGTGTTCTAAAGGATCAACTTAGACAGATGTCAATCCATATGGAAGAATTGAAGATCAACATTTCCAGGTAAATTTACAATAACTTCTTTTTTCTCTTCCAGAGGTAATTAGAGACAAAGAAAATCTCTTTAAACTACTTATATTTCTTTTAAGATTATGGGACTAATTTAAGTTAAATTCCCTTAGAAGATACATTCTTTCTCATGTCTGACTTTTTTTGTGCAAATAACATCCTGCTATAATTTGTACTAACATGAAAAATCCACATCTTCTCTTCCCATCTCTCTATTGAGAGATCTCTTAGATTTCTTTCTTTTCATTTTCATTTCAACTATCCTTTTCTGGATTTTTATCACAGTACTCCCAAATGATTGCATTAGTGTCCTAAATGGTCTTTTCTCTTCCTCTTGGTTCATATCAGTTCATACTGCATATGCCTGTTAAAGTTATTTTTCTCAAACTCAAATTTTTCATCACTGTTCAAGTTCAAGAACAAATAATGTCCTTTACTCCTTGTATTTCTGCACTTCTAATAGGCTCCTTTTGTTCTGTAATAGGTTTCCTCACTGTCTCTCATACTGAGATTATTCCTTAAACAGACATTAGCTTGTCTGGAGAAAAGTAGAATGCAAGAGGAGAAAATGTTACTTTTCAAAGTGCGCAAAACTATGTTACTAAAATAAGCAAGTATTTTGGAGTTTATGATTTAAATAGATAAGCTCTTAGGTGTGGTATGCCTTTCATACAGAGCTCTCAGTAGACAAATGTATAGACACAGAGAAACTAGTATGTCTTCAGTAAAAAGTTTGAACACCTTCAATTATGAATATTGATTCATTTGTAGATCTTTTGAGCACATGTAGTATTTGTTCCTTTGACATAACATAGTTTTTTTCTTGAAATCTATATTTAATAATCTTCTTGCTTTTTTCAGGCTTGAACATGACAAGCAGATTTGGGAGTCCAAGGCCCAGACAGAGGTCCAGCTTCAACAGAAGGTCTGTGATACTCTACAGGGGGAAAACAAAGAACTTCTGTCTCAGCTAGAAGAGACTCGACACCTATACCACAATTCTCAGAATGAATTAGCTAAACTGGAATCAGAAATTAGGATTCTCCAAGAGCAGTCAGCTGATTTAAATAACTCCTTAGAAAAATGTAAGGAACATAAAGAAAATTTGGAAGGGATCATAAAGCAGCAAGAGGCTGAAATCCAAAACTGTAAGTTCAGTTATGAACAATTAGAGACTGATCTTCATGCCTCCAGAGAACTTACCAGTAGGCTGCATGAAGAAATAAATATGAAAGAGCAGAAGATTATAAACCTGCTTTCTGGCACGGAAGAGGCAATTCAGGTAGCTCTTGCTGAACTACATCAGCAACATTATAAAGAAATTAAAGAGCTGGAAAACCTGCTGTCCCAAGAAGAGGATACTGTCTTAGAAGAGGAGAACAAAAAGGCTGTTCACAAAACCAGTCAGCTTATGGAAACACTGAAAACCATCAAAAAGGAAAACATTCAGCAAAAGGCTCAGTTGGATTCCTTTGTTAAATCCATGTCTTCTCTCCAAAATGATCGAGACCGCATAGTAGATGACTATCAGCAGCTAGAAGAGCGACATCTCTCTGTCATCTTGGAAAAAGACCAACTCATCCAAGAGGCTGCAACTGAGAATAATAAGCTTAAGGAAGAAATTCGAGGCTTGAGAAGTCATATGGATGATCTCAATTCTGAGAATGCCAAGCTAGCTGCAGAACTGATCCAATATAGGGAAGACCTGAACCAAGTGATATCAATAAAAGACTGTCAACAAAAGCAACTTCTTGAAGCTCAACTTCAGCAAAATACAGAGCTGAAAAATGAATGTACTAAATTAGAAGAAAAGCTCAAGAAGTCCGAAGAAGCAAAAGAGGATCTACAGAGGTCCTCTAATGTCCTACAAGAGGAGAAACAAAGTTTATTTGAAGAGATTGAGAGTTTGAAAGTATCTATATCCCAACTAAAGAGACAAGTGGCAACCTTGCAAGAAGAAGGTATGTTAGGAGAATATCATGCCCAATTGAAAGTAAAAGAAGAAGAAGTACAGAGGTTAAGCACTACACTTTCCTCCTCTCAGGAGAGAATTACTGAACTAGAAGAGGAATTGGTTTGTGTTCAAAAGGAAGCTGCCAAGAAGGTAGGTGAAATTGAAGATAAACTGAAGAAAGAATTAAAGCATCTTCATCATGATGCAGGGATAATGCGAAATGAAACCGAAACAGCAGAAGAGAGGGTGGCAGAACTAGCAAGAGATCTGGTGGAGATGGAACAGAAATTACTCATGGTCACCAAAGAAAATAAAGATCTCACAGCACAAATTCAGTCTTTTGGAAGGTCTATGAATTCCTTGCAGAATAGTAGAGATCAAGCCAATGAGGAGCTTGATGAACTGAAAAGGAAATATGATGCCAGTCTAAAAGAGCTGGCACAGCTGAGAGAACAACAGGGCCTCTTAAACACAGAGAGAGATGCTCTTCTTTCTAAAGGTAACTTTCCAGTGAACTCCATAGAGGAGAACAGCCTGTCTCATCTTGAGAAACTTAACCAACAGCTCCTATCCAAAGATGAGCAACTGCTTCACTTGTCCTCACAAGTAGAAGATTCTTACAACAAAGTACAATCCTTTTCCAAGGCTATGACCAGTCTGCAGAATGAGAGAGATCACCTGTGGAATGAGCTGGAAAAATTCCGAAAGTCAGAGGAAGGGAAGCAGAGATCTGCAGCCCAGCCTACCACGAGCCCAGCTGAAGTACAAAGTTTAAAGAAATCTATGTCTTCACTCCAAAATGACCGAGATCGACTAGTGAGTATCTACTTCTCTTTCAGATCTATGTTTGACAGTTTTTGAACCTTTCTTTTAATTGATTTTTATTTCTATAGGAAAGAATAAGCAGAGTCTTATACATATTATCTGGGCACTCAGAGGCAGTATTCCACGAGGGGAGACCCAAAAAACCCCGGAATTTATTTATAAAAAATTGTGTATTCTTACATGTTTAAACTTCAGTCACCTTCAAAGTACTCTTTGTTTGATTCAATACACCTACTAAGATGCTTTTTACACTGCTCAAGACATTTTTGAACTCGTCATTTTGATGTCTTTTAGTGTTTCTGCTGCTTTTCTGCTTTACATCTTCCACAGTGGCAAAACGTTTCCCTTTGAGACTTTTATCAACCAGAAAAACAAAAAAAGTCTCTCAGGGTGAGATTGGGTGAATAGGAAGGGTAGAGCATGGGGGTCATGCGTTTTTGGTCAAAAACTGCTAAACACTCAGCACAGTGTAGGCAGGTGCGCTCGTAAATCATCCATCATGAAATGGGCAAATGCTTTGAAAGCATCTCTAACAAAAAATTCACTGAAGTCCAATGCAGCCTCCCACAACAATGCTAGCTGGTACACTGGTGCCGATAAGTTCCTAGTACACTTATCTAGTGGGGAAGCCTGTACTACAAGGGGCCCACCCTCCAAAAAATAATTCTGTGTTTTTGGGGGTGCCCCCTTATAAATCTCACAGGTTCTGTTTAGTCTTAGAGAAACACAAAAATGTGATTTAAGTTGCTTTAAATCTGCCCATTTCATTTTTAGCAAACACAAATTTCCTTTGCAGAAAACTCCCCATTAGTTATGAAAGGACTAAAAGATGCAGAGCTGTTTTATATACACATAGAAACATGTAAATGATTCCAGAATTTGTCATAGTTTAATTGAAAGAAAGTATAAGGATCACTTAGTGCCTTCTTACAGAGACAATTTAGCAAGAGAGCATCTGGTAGTATTTGGGGCAGAGAGGACTCATACGTGTAACACAACCCTACTTTGTAAAAAAAAAAATTAAATTTAAAAAGAGTTTATTTAAATAAGTTTAAATGACTGTTTAGTAAAGTTTTCTTTGCAAGCTGAAACATCTGCACACTTCTTTTTAATATACAACTATTTTAAATAAGAGAGAGCTAAGGAGGATCTCTGATGCTGAAATTTCACTGCTTTTAGCAGGAACTAGGAGTTTCATCCAGGTCTTCTAGATTCAGAGACAAAAACTGGAACTATATGAGCCAGATTGTCAGGGGATTCTACTTTTGGCTATTACTGTCTTCACCTTCATGACAGTCTCTTAACTTACAAGAAAATAGACCAAATAGGAAATAAATTGAGCTTCAAAAGGCTAGATTTTTATTTTAAAATGTGACTTATACGCAGAATCTGAAAATTACAGTTTTTAAGCTTAGCCCTAGTGAGGCTGGAAGCGGTGACTCACGCCTGTAATCCCAGCACTTTGGGAGGTTGAGACCGGAGGACTGTTTGAGCCTAGGAGTTCAAGACCAGCCAGGGGAATATAGTAAGATCTTGTCTCTACACAAAAATTTTAAAAATTGGCTGATTATGGTGGTATAAACCTGTGGTTCCAGCTACTTGGGAGTCTGAGGTACAAGGATTGCCCTGAGCAAGGGAGGTCAAGGCTGTGGTGAGCTGTGATTGTGCCACTGCATTTCATCCTGGACAATACAGTGAGACCCAACTCAAAAAACCAAAAAATTAGTCCTAGTGAAAAGATCATTCCCTCTAACCGTAGAGTCAATTTTTCCTTATCTTTTTAGGTAATATGTTAATTCTTATTTAACTTAATATCCAATATTTATGGGCAATCTTTTCTCTTTTGTAATCTGAATTCAGTTATGGTTTTGACATAAATTATGCATATTTGTTTATATCTTTAAGATAGTCTCTCTTGCCCTAAGAGCTTGGCCTTTTGTAAGTCCTTTCAGAATGCAAGTGTATTTCACTTTATCAGAACAGTATATACCTCAAAGTTGTACTTTATATATGCTGGTATTGATTATATTCTAAGTCAAAATCTTTTTCCTTAGAGCCATTAGGATAGATTTTTTTTAGTTAACTATGTTTCTTTCAGTGGATTACTTTAGTATTATCTATTATAAACACTAGGCACTAAACTTCAGATCTCCCAACCCCAGTTCCACCTTTTTGTTTGCTGGATATTAACACAAGCCAAGATAGCTTTAAAATTTTCTGTGTTTATATAATTCATAGTAATAGTCTTCTGTTCCTTAGGCTCATCATGGTCTATTTTATTTTATTTAACCATCGAGATCTATTGTTCCTTTATTCACATGTGCTTCAAATATCTTTCAGTCTTCAATATCCCAAGGTGAGCACTAACACTTTACTTTCAAACTGTTGTAATAAGTTTGCTTATTACAACAACTGTTGCTTCCAGTTTATGACCTCTTCAGTATACTTTGTATACCTTGACTGAAGGAGTCTTTCTGAAACTCCACTTTCTTATTACTGCACTACTCACAAACTTTTATAAGTTGTACTCTATTAGAATAGTTTCAGTCTTCAAACTCCCTAGTCTAACATTTAAGATTCTATAATTTTTCCTTACAGTTCCAGCCTTCCCTTTTACTGCTCCTTATTCATACTCTTTATTCCAGTCAAACGATCTACTTGGTATGCAATATTCATATCTGGTACTTCCTACTTACCCATAGTATCTTCCTCAGCCAAAATGTCCTCCCAATTGCTTTCCTTTTTTGAATGAATATTTTCCACTGTTTAAAGTTCATTCCAGGGCTCAAATCCTCTGGTTACTTTTCATGATTGCCTTTGTTTGAACTTCCCTAGTACTTTTCATATCATTTGTCCCATATTGCCTTGTTTTGTGAGTGTGTGTGTGTGTGTGTGTGTAACTTCTATACACTATTTTATTTCACTATTTATTTTTTGGAGGCTGAAGTGGTGGATCACCTGAGCCCAGAGGTTGAGGCTGTAGTGAGCCATGATCGTGCCACCATACTCCAGCCTGGGCTACAGAGTGAGGCCCCACCTCAAAAACAAACAAACAACCTAATCTCAGAAATCACACACTGTCACTTGTATAGTATTTTACTGGCACACAGGTCAGCCCTATTCAGTGTGGGAGGGGACTGCATACGGTATGACCACCAGGAAGTGAGAGTCACTAGATCTATATTGGTGGCTCGCTGCCACAGGCTGAATAAGAGATCTGGTACTAGAGGGGGTTCTGGGGTCAGGGGTCATGAAGGAAGCAACTTACAGATCTAGAGTTTGAGAACCACGGAGCCTTGGGAGTATATTAGTTTCCTAGGGCTGCCATAATGAAGTATCACAAACAAAATGACTTAGAACAACAGCAATTTATTTTCTCCCCGTTCTGGAAGCCAGAGATTCAAAATCAACGTGTTGACAGAGCTGACTCCTTTTGGAGGCTCTGAAGGAGAATTCACTTCTAGGCTCTCTCCTTGGCATTCCTGCACTTGTAAGCACATCATTCTAATCTCTATCTCTGTCTTCATATGGCCATCTTCTCTCTGTGCATGTGTCAAATCTCCCTCTCCTTCCTCTCTTTTCTTTCTTACTTTTTTTTTGAGTTGTCACCCAGGCTGGACTGAGTGGCAGGATCATGGCTTACCGCAGCCTTGATCTCTTGAACCTAGGCAATCTTTCCACCTCAGTCTCCCAAGTGTCTGGGACTAGAGGCCAACACCACCATATCTGGCTAATTTTTTGATTATTTTGTAGAGACAGGTCTCACTATGTTGCCTAGGCTGATCTCAAACTCCTGGGCTTAAGCAATCCTCCCACCTTGGTCTCCCAAAGTGCTGGAATTGCAAGTGTGAGCCAGCTCTATATACTGTTTTTATTTCCCCAATTAGATGGCAAACTCTTGGTAAGTATCATGTCTTATACTTGTTTGCATATCCTGTGGTATTTAGCATAGGGTTAACTAAGCAGATGGCAAATCTCTAGTAGCTCCTGTATTTATCACCTCATTCTGAAAATGACTTTAGGTAGCATATAAAGATACAGACAGCTTCTTGAGATAAAATATATTAAAGGGGCTGAGAAGGAAGAGAAAATGAGGATAGGACAGAAAAAAGATTAAACCAGGAGTAAGGTTAGTGTTCCAAGGAGAAGTCACAATATCCTGTACTTTGTTAGAAAGGGGGGCCATTAATTTGCTCTGAACTTTCTGTCAGCCATCAGAAAGAGGAAATCAAAAAACCATGTACCTGAATTGCAGTATCCTTATTTAGGAGAAAGGAAGAAAGAAAAATTACCTGCTCAAGACAGGAATAGTTATGCTTTAAATATTGAGGCCTATAAGAAATTTCTTCTGTGTCCTCATATAGAGGAAGGACACCATATAGTTATGAAACATCTATGGCTTCTCTAAAAAAAATGTTTTATAGGGTTTTTGCTTAGCTGTCCCTTGATGTAAATGTGCATAGCAAAAAAACTGTTGAATTCACTATAACTATCACTACAAGGAATTAAAATGCAGCCCAGGCACATAGCTTTCTGATGATCTGTTCTTTTCTAAGGGTAATATTTAGAGTATCTAGAGTAGATGAGTTAGTGGGTTGTAAAAGGAGTATGTTTTTGCTTTAAATCAAAACAAAACAAAAATGTGGTTTTAGTGTTTGGTTAAAAAATAAAGCTAACTTGGAAGGCTGAGGCGGAAGGATCGCCGGAGCCCAGCAGGTCGAGGCTGCGGTGGCCGGGAGCGGCCACTGCACTCCAGTCTGGGCGACAGAGTGAGACTCCAACTCAAAAAAAAAAAAAAAATAATAATAATAATAATAATAATAAAGCTATATGGCACATAATTTGTCACTAAAATCTACAGTGTTTGGTGGGGAAACCTAAGAGTGGCACCACCCCTCCTTCTCCTGAGGCAATTTGCTGTCAACCCTTTTAGCTTTTTTTTTTTTTGTATTTCCTCAGTATCTAATTATTATGCTTATATTGCATTTTGGCTTTTTCATTTGTTGTATTAACTGTTGACTTTCTTTACACTAACAGGGTTTAGCTCTCTTTACTCCCTCTGCTCTCACAGTATGTGTGCACATTTTCAATACACAACTCCTTCCTCATTCTCCTGATGTAATTTAATTTTAATTTTAGTTACATCAACTCAGAGTTTACATTTTTATGACTACAAATGCTGTTAGAGCTGAGATGTGTTACTTTTATTTTTCTCAACATCCTTCTGTTCTTCGAGTTAATTGTATTGTTGTTGTTGCTTAGCTTTCTTTGTACTTATCAATGTAATTTATCCCCAGAAGTACTGCCATTTGCTCACCTCTCCTCTCAAAATATTTATTCTTGTCAATTTCATCTTCATGAAGAAAATTCTCTTGGAGCCCCTCATTTGCTCTTATATGAACCAGTTGCCTTGTACTCCTAGGACACTCTCCATCATTGAATATTTCTCTTAACCTGTCTTTTATGTTAGCTCTCCTGTTTCTTATACTCTGTGTCTTTCTCTTCTTGGTTTTGTGCCATTGTTTTATTGGAATAAATTATTCAGTGGCTCCCTAAGAAAAGATACATGGGAGGTAAATTTATTTAAAATGTCTTTTCATTTCTCATACCTGATTGATAGTTTGGCTGAGTTTAGAATTCTCAACTGAAAATAATTTTCCTTCAAAATTGTGAAGACATCAGTTTGTTGCTTTTTAGCTTATGTTGTAGTTCGCAAGTCTAAAGCTATTCTGATTCCTGATCCTATGTATTTAATTCATTTCTCCCTTCCCTTCCCCTCCTCCTCCTCTCCACCCTCTCTCCCTTCCCCTGTTCTGAAATTTTTTTTTTTTTTTGGGGTCAGAATCTCACTCTGTCATGCAGGCTGAAGTGCGGTGGCACGCTCACAGCCACCACAGCCTCGACGTGCTGGGCTCAGGTGATCCTTCCACCTCAGCCTTCCAAGTAACTGGAACTACAGGCATGCACCACCATGCCCAGCTAATTTTTTGATTTATTATAGAGATGAGGTCTTGCTAGTTGCCCAGGCTGGTCTCGGACCCGTTGCTCAGGCAATCCTCTCATCTCAACCTCCCCAAGTACTGGGATTATAGACATGAGCCACCGCGCCCAGAGTGTTCTGAAATTTTATGATAGTATTATTTAATTTGGGTCTATTTTCCTTCCTCATGCTGACTAGTCCTTTGAATCTAAAGAGTTATATTCATCAATTTTTGGAAATTCCATTGAAAATTTTTTTTTTATTATTTTTTCTTGTCCTTTTTCTCTGTTGTCTTATTTCTTCAAATCCTGTTATTTAGATGTAGGACCTTCTAGATTGCTTCTCTAATTTTCTTACCTTTTCTTTTTGCTATATTTTGGAAAGATTTTCTCACCTTCATCTTTTGACCCCCAAATTGCTTTTATTTTTGCCATCATATTCTTAACTTATATGGATTTTTTTTCCTTGTCTCATGGATAAATTTTAACTTCTCTTTCTAAAGATGGTAGTGGTAGTTTTTAAAAAAATGTTTCTTATAATGAGTTTTTTCTTATAATTTTTAATTTGTGCTATAATGTTTCTGATTTACAATTTACTCTCTTAAATCTTTGAATATATTACATTTTCTCCCTACTAATCTCTTCCAAATTATCTTAAACAGTTGGTTTTCATCCCTTCCTGAATGTTAGCCATTTTTCAGGTGAGGGTTTATCTTTGGTTTAATCTTCATGTTCAAGAGGAGGGAGTAAAAAGCTTGTGGGTGGGACTTACCAACTGAGTTTCATTGCAAGGTGATCTTGTTGAGCTTATTGTTGGCAGTCCTCATGTTGGTATCTCTAGTTAGTGCCTCTTGGGCTGGTCAGATGTTCAAGAGAAGACATTATATTTTCTGTGTGGAAGGAAAAGGCTTTTTACTAGCACTCTTCAAGCTGAGTAGGGGAAAGACTTCAAGCTGTCAGAAAGCATATTCACGTAATCACCCTTGTTTTGGAACAGCACGCTTACTTGTAACTGTGCCTGGTGTGCCATAGTTCAGAGGCACTTCTTTGACCTTCTTCAGAGAATCAAACTATTTGTCTGCTGGGATAAACAAAAAGTGTGAAGCTGAGGAGGGGATCTGTGGATGAAATTGTTTCTTAAACAGCTTTCATCCAATCCTCCTCATCTCAGCTACCACCTCCTTCCTATCCCCCCATCACCATCTTTTCCAGAGGTACCTGATGCTGTTAATTCCTGAGCCTTTTGAAGATTCTGCAGAGTAAGTTCTATTGGTTCTTGGCTTTTCTTACTGCCAGCTTAAGATTTAGCTTTCTAAGATGTTAAATCAGTTTCCACTTATTCATCTGCTTTTCAGCTTCCAAAATTAATTTTATTGCTGCTGACTCCTCTATCGTTTTTTCTGTTCTTGTGTTTTGTGCTTTTTAAAAATTGCCTTTATTGTAGCTTTAGTGATGTTTCTGAGTGGGTGAAAGAGGTATGTGATCAAGGCCCCCATCTTTGCCAAGATGTCCTGGCATCATTTCTTACTACTAAGCTTTTAATGAGTATTGGCGATAAACTTTGAAATATGCCTGAAATGTTGATGGGCAGTTTTGCTAATTAAAGGCAAGTCTATTATAACTAACTTTATGTGTGAAATACATTAATTTTTTCATTTACTTCTCATATTCTTATGAAAAAGATACTATAATTATCTTCATTTAATAGGTGAGAAAAATTAAGACTCAGCGTATGAGGAATATGCATGGGGTCACCCAAGAAATAATAGGATACCTAACTCTAGAGCCTGAGTGTTCTTCAACCACTGAGTATCTCTGCCTTCTTTATATTCAACATCAGCTAAGCTAGAGCTAAGACTTTATTCACGTAAGAAAGTTTAGAACTGTAACTAAGTCTCCTGACTAAATGGAAAGCCAGTCCATCTCTACACTTTTGGTTCTAGGATGTTACCACCCACAATGAAGCTGAGGGTCCCTTAAGTCTATCCCATGTCAGAACTGTAGCTCTAAAGTCAACTTAGGACCTCAGGGCTTGGGGGAAAGAAGTTGAAGTTGCAGAACGGTCAGACCCTACCGCCTTGATGACAATTCCATGGGTGGTTTCCGCCAGCCTGGCTGCATACATTTCTCCATTTTAGAGATTCATGCTGTAGTGATATATCATCAGTGGACTGTTAGGTGCTGGTTGTATGTTGTCATGTCTGACTTAGTAGGGAGCTGCGGACTTATAGTTGAATGAGATGTGATGCATCATTTTCTTTACTTTTCTTTACTTTTCCTTTGGTTAAAGCTGAAGGAATTGAAGAATCTGCAGCAGCAGTACTTACAGATTAACCAAGAGAACACTGAGTTACGTCCACTGAAGGATCAACTTCAAGAATATCAAGATAAGGCAAAAACATTTCAAATTATGCAAGAGGAGCTCAGGCAGGAAAACCTCTCCTGGCAGCGTGAGCTGCATCAGCTCAGGTACGATAATTCTTCCTTTTCAACTCTTCGTTTTCTTTTAACTTTTTATTTTGAAATAATTGTAGATTTATAAAGCTGCAAAACTAGTACAGTGAACTTCTATGTACTCTTCACCTGGTTTCCTCCAGTGGTAATGTCTTACATAACTATAGTACAATATTAAAGCTAGGAAACTGGCATTGGCAAACAAAACAATGATTTCTGTTGGTTTGATTTTTCCTCCCTCATTTTCTCCCTTTCCATTTTTCTTGGCCCTTCTCTCTTTACCTTCCAGATTTAAGCTACTTTGAAGATAGGGAAAATAATATATCAAATGAATGTAAGTTAGGAGAAGAAAAGAAGACATTGTATTTCACTTTTAGAGGGAAAAAGAAACTGAGGACACATTGATTCACTGACTTTAGGACCAGCTTCTTTAGCTGAATAGCTTCAAGACTTTTCCTGCCTTTTGCTTTTGAAATACTTGAGATAAATGAATTTTTCCAACATGAAGAAGCTAGAACATCTTGTTAGCCTTGGGGCTGGCTTATCAGGAGAGACTGCATTTACTCCATAACCGTTCTCTTCCATTTGTGACTACCAGTTTACTTATTCTGCTTTGGTTCTTGTGCACTTATACTTAAAGAAATAAGTGAGGTATAGCCATCTCTTCATCTGGCTGGTTTCCATTAGATAATCTAGTTTGTCTTTTAGTTCCCGTGAACATCTTCCACACTGTAACCACTTGTTCATCCAAAAAAAGGATGGGGGAGGGAGCAGCTTCTTTTGAAACTTTTTATGGAATATTGTAATCTTTTTCAGGCTCTCCTCTCTTACATTTCTTCTTTATTTCTCTCACTTTTCACAGACAATACCTCAAATAAAATGTTTTAGAAACATTCTTGTGCCTTTTGCATATTGTGGCCTAAATTTATAAAAATGTATTTGTAGTTTCTAAGTCTTAGTTCTCCCTTTAAATAAAAAAAATTTGACTGTAATCCAAACCACCTCTTAGGGAAGTAAGATTATTTCATAACAGGTAGGTATCAATTAGATAAGAAGGGACCATTTTGCCTTATTTCTAGAGAGAAAGACAAAAAAAGTCAAAACAAACAAAGCCTTGTATTATGAGGAAAATAGAGACTGGCACTGCTAAATGTGAGGAGGTGCAGAAATTTGATTTTTTTCCAGCCAGAGTATTGAAAGAAGAAGGAATAAAGAATAATGGCAGAGAGACTGGTTTTGCTACCATTAAAGGAAAATAGCAGTGGTCAAATAGAAGCCTCACTCTTGGCCAAATTCAGGGAATAAATAAGTAGAAATAATGGTAACTAATATTTACTAAATGCTATGTGCCAGGCTCTGTTTGGTGAGCAATATATAGTATGTCAATTGATCCTCCCAGTGATCCTAAGGAGTAGACAGTTTTGATTTCTATTTTATTGATAAGGCCCAGAGAGATTAAGTCACTTTCACTCAGTCTCGCACCTAGTGTGTGGTTGAGCTAGCATTTGAGCCCAGGTCCTTCAGACTCTACACCTGCGTTCTCATAACCTTGATGTTATTCTGCATCGGGGCACTGCCCTTTTGAAAAATATGAGTGGTTTCCCATCCCCCACATGGTCTGACGTTATTCCTCTTCATCCTCATTTCTTACCACATCCACGCTACACACTGTCTCCTACAACAATTCTAAAATTCACTCTATACATTCACTTGTATACCTTTTATTTGGTTTGTTTCCTGAACCAGGAACAAACTGTTTTTTCTTTTATGGAAACCAGACTCATTCAGGTTTCAAACCAACTGCCAGCTTCTATGAAATCGTTACAGTCCTGCCAGTTGGAATTCTGTTTTTAGTTCTGCTTTGTCATTTTTCTGTACAGTTCTATTTATAATATAAATTTCACTGTTTATATATTTTCTTTACCACATCTCTAACAGTCCATAATACTGTTTTAAATATGGAACGATTCACCTTTGTCTCGCAAGTATATTTCAACCTGTGATTATATCATGTTTTTTCTAGGAAGGAGAAGAATTCCTGGGAAATACATGAGAGGAGAATAAAGGATCAGTACCTCATGTCTATCTCAGATAAAGATCAGCAGCTCATTCATCTGCAGAATCTCATAAGGGAATTGAGGTCTTCTTCCTTCCAGACTCAGCCTCTCAGCATGCAATACCAAAGACAAGTGAGTAATTTCAATGCTGGTTGGTAACCACAACCCAGAAAGCATCAACTTCCTACGAGTTAAGTGCCTGTCTGCCACTACTAGGAAAGCCATCTTATGACTTCCTATGGGGTGGATAGGATTTCTAGAGGGAAGAAATTAAGCATGAACAATCTTAGGAGAGAATTTCATCAGTGTTTGTGTCCTAACAGGCATCCCCAGAGACATCAGCTTCCCTAGATGGGTCGCAAAACCTGGTTTATGAGACAGAACTTCTCAGGACTCAACTCAATGACAGCTTAAAGGAAATTCACCAAAAGGAATTAAGAATTCAGCAACTGAACAGCAAAGTAAGTGTTTCCTGCTAGACTAGAATTCAGTTTCTTTTTTCCATGACTGGAGACAAGAAGGCAAGTACTGTTTGTAGATGATGAAATCATTTTGGTGGGTAGCAACTAAAAAAAAGTAAATGTTTTGTTGATGTAAAGCGTACAGAAAAATACACAAATCATAACTACAACATGGTATATTTTCATAAAGACACCCCTGTATAACCAGCACCCAGATAAGAATCAGAACATACCAGAACCCCTTGTCAAATGGGTAATTTGCAGATATTTTCTCCCATTCTGTTGGCTGTTTCTTCACTCTGTTGATTGTTTCCTTTGCTGTACAGAAGCTTTTTATCTTGATGTCCATTTGTCTATTTTTGCTTGGGTTCCATCAGGATAAAAACTTCTGTACAGCAAAGGAGACAATCAACGGAGTAAAGAAGCAGCCAAAAGAATGGGAGAAAATATGCATAAACAACCCATCTAACAAATGATTAATAACCAGAACATATAAGGAGTTCAAACAACTCAACAACAAAAAAACCCACAGAATCTAATTTAAAAATGGGCAAAAAACTATGAGTAGACATTTATCAAAAGAAGACATGCAAATGACTAGTAGGCATATGAAAATAATGCTCATCATCACTAACCATCAGAGAAATGCAAATTAAAACTACAGTGAAATATCATCTCACTTTGCTTAAAATAGCTTTTAT
>CAUYQG010063545.1:0-11203 GCA_963574415.1 Tarsius wallacei
AGCCTTCCAAGTAGCTGGAACTACAGGCGCGCGCTACCACACCCGGCTAATTTTTTGATTTATTGTAGAGATGAGGTCTCACCAAGTTGCCCAGGCAGGTCTCAAACCCGCGGGCTCAGGCATTCCACTCACCTCAGCCTCCCAAGGCATGGGATTACAGGCTGAGCCACCGAGCCCGGCTTAGTGTAACATTTTACATGTTTAAAAAACTTAATATAAGTGGTATATTGTACATAGCTTTATATAATTTCATTTTAAACTCAACATTTATCCATGTATATGTATTAACATGTATAAGAAATCAAATTTATTCATTTAATATTTCATTCTGAAAATATACCACAATTTATCTGTTCTTTTGCTAATTGTCATTTAGGCTGTTTCCAATTTTCTTTATTACAGACAGTAGCACTATGAACATTCTTTAAATGTTTCTTTGTGCATATGTACTAGAATTTCTCTAGGGTATATACTTAAAAATGTAACTGCTGGATTGCAGGGTGTACACATCTTTAACTTAATTAGATTTTGCTAAATTGCTCTCCAAAGTGGTGGTGTCAATTTGTACTTCCGCTAGAAGTATGTAAGATACCCAGTTTCCCTAGGAGCTCATCAACCCTGGATGTTATTGAACTTGTTAATTACTGCCAGTCTTATGAGGGTGAAATTGTATTGCAATGTAAATTTAAATAGCATTTTCCTGATTATTAATAAGATTGAGTAACCTTTCATTTGTTTATTGGCCATCAAGTCTCACATCTGTGACTTACATGTTCATGTCTTTGTCCAGCTTTTAATGAATTGTCTTTTTCTTATTAAGAATTGCTTTATGTAGTCTGGATACTAATATGTTATTTATTACATGACTGTAAATATCTTGCTTCAAATTGAGGCCTGTGCATAGGATATCTTTGCATAGGATATCTTTTGAAGTATAGACATTAAGAAATTTATTTTTAGAATAGGTAATATAGTCACATGGTTAATAATACTGTAAGCACTCAATTTCATTGGTATGTATTTGTTTGCTCCTGTAGCAGTATAACTATGTTTCAATATCTATAGCTTTGTAAGAAATCTTACCTGGTAAGGTTGATTCTACACTCCAGATTGTTTTGATTGTTCTTGGCCTTATTGGAATTTGATTGGATTTGACTGGAATTATAGTCATGTGTGCTGCATAAAAATGTTTCAGTCACTGATGGACTACACGTATGATGGTGGTTCCAAAAGATTACAATGGAGATAAAAATTCTTCTTCTATGTTTAGATATGTTTAGATACACAAGTACCATTGTGTTAAAATTGCCTGTGGTATTCTGTACAGTGACATGTCGTACAGGCTTGTAGCCTAGGAGTAATAGGCTGTTCTATATAGAATAAGTATGTAGTAGCTATACCTTCTAGGTTTATATATGTACACTCTATGATGTTCACATGATGATAAAAATAGCTTACGATGTATTTCTCACAACATATCCCTGTCCTTAAGTAGTGCACGACTCTACGCACCACTCTATACACCATTCTACTCTATGCACTTAAAATTTATAGATTAGTTTGAGAGAGCCAGACGTGGTGGCTCATGTTTGTAATCCCAGCACTTAGGGAGACCAAGGTGGGAGGATTGCTTGAGCCCAGGAGTTTGAGACCAGCCTAGGCAACATTGTGAGATCTTGTCTCTACAAGAAATCAAAAAATTAGCCAGGTGTGGTGGCATGCACCTGTAGTCCCAGTTATTTGGGAGGCTGAGGTAGAAGGATCCTCTGAGCCCAGGAGTTCGAGGCTGCAGTAAGCCATGATCATGCCACTGCTCTTCAACCTGAGTGACAGGGTGAGACTCCAACTCAAAATAATAATAATAATTTGGGTGAGAACTTTTTTATTTAAAAAAAATTTTTTATTTTAAAGATGCGGGGTACAATTCAGAGTTAGGTATACAAATGTTCGTTAAGCAGGTATTGGGTGAGAACTTCTATCTTTAGCATATTGGGACTTCCAAGTCATAATCATAACATATATCATCATTTGTATAAGTCTTTAAAATGTTTACAAATGTGTAATTGTCTCCATAAAGCACTTGCATAGTTTTGGTTATATTTATTCTTTGGTATATCGTATTTGTTGTGCTATTATAAATTATGCATTTTTTAAAAAATTGCATTTTATAGTTGTTTGTTGTTGTTATATAAGGTCAACTGACTTTTCCACATCTATTAGCAAAGTTGCCAAACTCTCTTATTAGTTCTTAATTTTCTGCATATTTATATCCACTGTAAATAATGACTTTTTTTCTTTTTCAGTTCTTATGACTTTTTTTTTCTTTTTCAGTTTTTATGTCTGCCATCTGTCTGTCTTTCTGTCTTTCTTAATTAATTATTTTTTTGAGTCAGGGTCTCACTCTATCACCCAGGCTGGCGAGTGCAGTGGCATGATCCCTGCAGCCTTGACCTGGGCTCAGGCAATCTTTCCACCTCAGCCTCCTGAGAAGCTAGGACTACAGGCACATGCCACCATGCCTCGCTAGTTCTTTTATTTTATTTTTTGTAGACAAGGTCTCGCTATGTTGCCTAGGCTGGTCTCGAACTCCTGGGCTCGAACTCCTGGGCTCAAGCAATCCTCCTGCCTCAGCCTCCTAAATTGTTGGGATTACAGGTGTGAACTACCACACCCAAACAGGAAATTTACTAGGAGGAGGGTTTTTTTTTTTTTTTTTAAATGAGTTGCTGTCTTACTATGTTGCCCAGGCTACACTTGAACTCCCAGTCTCAGGTGATTCTTTCTCCTCAGGCTCCTGAGTAGCTGGGACTACAGGTGTGTACCACACACACATCCAGCAGGAATTTCTTTTTTTTTTTTTAATGATGAGTAGGTCTTGAATTTTATCAGGTGGTTTTTTCTGTATCTACAGAGGTGATTATAAATTTTTCTTTTTAATGTGTTAATGGAGTGAATTACATTAATAGGTTTTTAAAAGTTGATCTATTCTTGTATTACTATATTACTGGGATATTTCCTTCTTGATTGTTGGTATTATCTTCTAAAATCTGACTTGCCAGCATTTTATTTAGAAATTTTCTGTCTGTGTTCATAAGTGAGATTGGCCCATAATTTTCATTTCTTTTACTGTTCTCAATGGCATTTGTTTCAGGGTTTACTAGTGTCATAAAATGAATTGAGGAACTTTCTTTTCTTTTCTATTTTCTGAAACATTTTGTATAAGATAGAATTGCCTCTTAAACTGTCTGGGCCTAGTGTTTTTGTTTTTAGTGGAGATTAACTATCGATTTGCCTTCTTTTATAGGCTTATTCGGGTTCCATTTCTTTCTGAGTTTGTTTTGGCAAACCATTTTTTTTAAAGGAAATTGTCCATTTCATTTAAGTTTTTATATAAATTGCATAAAGTTGTTCTTAGTGGTCTGTTACTAAAAAAAAAAAAAAAATCCCTGCTGGTTGGGCATAGTGGCTCAGGCTTGTAATCCTAGAACTTTGGGAGACTGAGGCAGGAGGATTGCTTGAGTCCAGGAGTTCAAGACCAGCCTTGGCAACATAGTGAGACCTTGTCTCTACAAAAAATTAAAAAATTAGCTGGGCATGGTAGCACGCACCTGTAGTCCCAGTTACTCTGGAGGCTGAGGTGGGAGGATCACCTGAGCTCAGGAGGTGGAGACTGTGGTAAGCCATGAGCATGCCACTGCACTCCAGGCTGGGTCCAGAGTGAGACCCCTGACTCAAAAAATAAAATAAAATATCTGTTAAAGCTGTGATAACTGTCTTCTTTTTCATGCCTAATACTTTTTTTGTGCTCTTTTTCCTGATCAGTCTTATTTTGGGTTTGCTATTTTGTTAGTTTTTGCAAGAAATCAGCTCTTGGCTTTTTCAATACTTTTTATAATTTGTTTCTTACCTTTAAAATTTCTGTTCTTCCTACTACTTTATTTTTCGCCTTCCACTTTCTTTGGATTTACTTTGCTCTTGTAACTTCTTGAGTTGAATGCTTGGATCACTGACATTTAGCCTTTTATTCTCTCCTAATGTGTACATTTCTCTCTGTCACTTTATGTTCATTATAAAATTCTGATATGTCTCCAATTTATATAAAATAATATATTAATGATAGATTTATGTATATCAGTAAATAAATATAGCTATGTCTCTAATAATTGGAAATATTTTCTAATTTCCATCCTGATTTTTTCTTTGACTTCTAGATTAATTACACATCGAAGTCTCCAAATGTATGAAGATTCTTCAGTTATCTTTTTTATCATTGATTTCTGTTTTATTGCATTGTGGTCAGATAACACGCTCTATGATTTTGATTCTGTGGTATATATTGAACTTTTTTCTGGTCTTGTATCTAGTAGATTGTTAGTTTCATGTGAGTTTGAAAAAATTGTGTTCTTCTCCAATCTCTGAGAAGGGTTCTATATGCATTTATGAATCAAGCTTATGTATTGTATGGCTCAGTCTTCTACATCCTTACCAATTTTTATTTGTTCAAGACAATCATTGAGAGAGCTATGTTAACATTTCCTGCTGTGATGATAGATCTGTCAGCTCCTCCTTGTAACACTATCAATTTTGCTTTATATGTTTTAAGGTTATGTTTTTAGAATTTGTCTTATCTGCCTGGTGAGTGGACACTTGTATCATGTAGTCACTCTCTTCATCCCTGCTGTTTGCCTTAAAGTCTACTGTCAGGTATTAATGTGATGACAGCTGTTTAAAAAAATAGTGTTTGGCTTGTATTTCTAATTCATTGTTTAAACATCTTAAAACATTTATGTATATTTTATTGAGACATAATTCACATACCATAAAATACATCATTTTAGAGTATACAATACAGCGGTTATAGTTTATTCACACAGTTGTACAATAACCACCACAATCTTTTTCCAGAACATTTTTATCTACTCCCAAAGTAATGCTGCACCCGTTAGCTGTCAATCTCCATTTTCCTCTCCCTCAGCCCCTGGTAGCCACGAATCTTCTTTCTGTCTTTATAGATTTGTTTATTCTGGACATTTCATATAAATGGACTTATATAAGGACATGTGTCCTTTTGTGTCTGTCTTTTCACAATAGCATAATGTGTCCAAGGTTCATTCACATTGTAGCATAAATCAGCATATAGCATTCCATCGTAAGGATATACCATACAATGTTGACCCACTCATGAACTGATGGATATTTGGGTTTTCCAATCCATTATTTTTGTCTTTATGTATCTTACAAGTTTCTCTTTTAAACAACACATGGCAAAAGTATACTTTAAAAATTTAATCTAACTGGCACATTTCTTCTGTTGTAATTGCTGATGTTAGGATTTATTTCCAACATCTTATTTTGTCATTTCTATTTAGCATGGTTTTTTTTCCCCTGCCACGTTTTTCCTCCCTTTTTTTTAACCTTATATTGGATTGATACCGAGGCTTATTTGTTTATTTTGAGTGTATTAATTCCCTTTTACCCCATCTATTGGTTTGGAAATTTTACATTCAATCTCCCTCCCTCCCTCCCTCCCTCCCTCCCTCCCTGCCTCCCTCCCTTCCTTCCTCCCTCCCTTCCTTCCTTTCGTCCTTTGACTTTATTATAAAGATGTAGGGTACAAATCAGGATTAGGTACATAAGTAATGTGTGTGCAGGTGAAGTTTGGGCCTCCAACTGGTTCTCACTTCCTCTGGTTTAGGACCGGATACCCTTTGTGTTGTTATATTCCCTGCCTTCCTTCCTCCCCTGGCAGTATCCTGTGACTGCTGATCCCTTCCTTGTACTGTTGTGATTAATGTTCAGGTCCCACGTTATGAATGAAAACATGTGGTATTCTGTTCTTTGTTTCTGTGATAGATTGTTAAAAATGATTATCTCTGACTCCATCCAATTTGCTGAGTAGTCCATGGTTTTGTCATTCTTTATGGCTGTGTAATATTCTATCATGTAAATGTACCACAAATTCATTATCCAGTCTACTTTTGATGGCAGCAAGATTGGTTCCATGCTTTTGCTATTGTGAATAGTACAGCAATAAATGTGTGTGTGTGGGTGTCTTTTTTGTAGGATTTGTGATCCTCTGGATATATTCCCAGGAGGGGGATTGCTGGATTGTATGGAAGGTCAATTTCTAGTTCCTTTAGATACCGCCACCCTATTTTCCGTAGAGGTTGGACTAGTTTGCACTCCCACTAACAGTGTAGAAGCATCCATGCCAGCATCTTGATTTATTAATTATAGTCATCCTTACTGGGATAAGGTGGCATCTCAATGTGGTTTTGATTTCTATTTCTCTGATGATTAGTGAAGCTGAGCATTTTTTCATGTATCTATTGGCTGCTCATATGTCTTCTTTCGAGAAGTGTCTATTCATGTCCTCTGCCCATTTAAAAAATAGGGCTGTTTTTTTTTTTCCTTTTGGCTCATTTGAGTTCCTTGTAGATCCTGGATGTTAGATGTTTTTCAGATACATAATTAGCAAATATTTTTTTCCCGTTCTGTGGGTTGTCTCCCTGCTCTCTTGATAGTTTTTTTTTTTACTGTGTGACAATACAGAAATTCATATGGAAACAAAAAAGACCACAAATAGCCAAAACAATCCTCAGCAAAAGGAACAAAGTGGGAGGTATCACACTTTTAGACTTTAAACTTTACAATAAGGCTTCAATAATCAAAACAGTCTGGTACTGATATAAGAACAGGCATATAGACCAGTGGAACAGGACAGAGATTCTGGAAGCAAAAATTTGATCTCTCAACCAACTCATGTTTGACAAAGCCTTTAGTAACAACTACTGGGGAGAGGAGACCTTATTCAGCAAAAGGTGCTGGGAAAACTGGCTCACCATGTGCAGAAGAATGAAACAACACCCCTACCTGTCACTATATACAAAAAATTCAGCTCTAAATGGATCAAAGACATAAATGTAAAAATCTCAAACTATAAGAATCTTAGAAGAAAACACAGGAAACACCCTTATGCACGTTGGAGTAGGCAACCAATTCTTGATCAAATCCCTAAAAGCGTATGTCATACAAGATAAGATAGACAAGTAGGACCTCATTACTTTGAATTTCAAAGCCTAAAAATATTTCTTTCTTTCTTTTACACAATATAAGAGTTTCAGAATGCTTTAACTTTAACCACTCCCCTCCCATCTTCTATATAATTATAGTCCAGCATTTAAATTCCTCTTTGATTTTGTGCTTCCCAGGTTGATAGTTCTTACTGTTTATAATTATTTAGACATATGTGCTTATCAGTTTTTTGCCTATTGTTCCTTTTTGTATTCTTTTCCTTTCTTCTAAGTTTAGTTTCAGTCTTCTGGAAGCACATACTTGAGTGGCTTTTCTGGTGATAATTCTAGTTAACTGTTATTCTCTCTAAGCACTACAAAGATATTATTCCATTGTTGTTTGCATTTTCCTATTGCTATTTAGAAGTCTGTCAGTTGGATTACTGCTCCTTTATAGGTAAAGATAAAGATCTTTGATACTTTATATAAGGTAAACTATAAAGATCTTTGTTTACTTTTAGGGTCTTCTCTTTGGTGATCTGAAATTTTACTAAGTGTGGATTTATTTTTCTTTATCCTGCTCAGGACTCATTCTGTAAGTCTGTTTACTCATGTGTTTTATCAGTTCTCAGTCATAATTGCTGGATATTGCCTTTATCCAAACTTGCAGTTCTTTATTTGGAACTCCTACTAGATGTGTGTTGATATTTTCATCTGTCTACTCTTTAATGTTTGTTTTTGAGTCAGAGACTCACTCTGTTGCCCAGCTGTAGTGCAGTGATACCCTCATGGCCACCACAGCCTTGACATGTTGGGCTTAGGCAATCCTTCTGCCTCAGTCTTCCAAATAACTGGAACCACAGGTGTGCACCCACGCCTGGCTAATTTTTTTGATTTATTGTAGAGATGAGGTCTTGCCAAGTCATCCAGGCTTGGTCTCAAACCCTTGGGCTCAGGTAATTCTCTCACCTCTGTTTCCCAAAGTGCTAGAATTATAGGTGTGAGCCACTGCGTCTGACCTGTTTTAGTCATTTTTAATGTTTTCTATCAAACTTTCTTAGTATCTGAAGTTCTTGTGGGCTTTATATTGCTGTTTCTTGTGTCTGTCAGCTCTTTCTCATGCGCATTTTTCCTCATGTACTTAAGCGATTTTTATTTTGAGCTCGTATTAAACATAGGTTTATCTTTGAGAATCCTGTGTGGCCTGGACTGAGGGTGATGTACTTCAAGAGTGGTTTTGTATTTGCTGCTCCTGGATGCCCCAGTGGGACCACGGGTTTAGTACCTTTTTTTCTTAGATTGGAAAATACAGTTTATTTAGAAAGCAAATTAGTGGAGAGAGAGGGGAGAGAGAAAAGATTCATCTCCCTAAGGTAGGGGAGGGGGCCAAAGCTTAGGAAAACGTGGCCTGGCCATAGCACAAAGAACACATGGCCAGGCCATAGCTTTGCAAGACAATGGCTTCTAGTACCTATGTTTATGCTTATCTCTTACTTTGGGGTCCTTGAACCATAGGGTAGTATACATTTGAACTCCAAGTATACATAATGATTATGAATTCTCAAGGAAGGCTTTTTCTCCTACCCAGAAAACAGTCATAGTTAGATCCTCTTCCTGGTTTCCCTGAGCCACTGGGTACATTTTTCTCTAGAACACCATTTCCTTGAAGATAAATCCCTTTGAATGTCTCAGGTTTATTCAGGAGTCTCAGCTGACAATTTTTCACTTTGCTTGTTTGCTTGTGTCCAAGGTCTTAATCTTTACTCTCACATATATACCAAAACCCAAGCTCCAGTTTGCTCAGAACTTTTCTTCTGATTTATCTTTTTCTTTTTTGTAGTTTTGTTTTTCTTGCCTATGCATTTAAGAGTATTTGTTCTATTTTCTCCAGCATTTCCAGGTATTAATGGATTTTTTGAAACATGGTTTATGATATTACTAGGAACAAAACTCTTTTGGTAAATATTTTATGTAAGACATAATATAAAGCACAAAGAACATGTAACTTATGTGCACAGTTTCATGAATAAATATAAGCACCACCAGTCCAAGGAACAGAGTGTTGCAAACCCTCCCAAACCTCTCTTGGTGCCTCTTCTCAATAGCAATCTTCTCCCTTCTCTCATGATCGTGACTTTCGGGGTCACCATTTTCTTGTGTCTCTTTATAGTTTCGTTACTTATTATGTCTGTGATAAAGTACAGTTTAGTTTAGTTTTGGCTGTTTTTGAACTATATCTACTGTTTTATTTGACATATTTGTGAGACTTATTTGAAATATTGTGCATAGCTGTACTTAGTTCATTTTCATTGCTGTATTCCATTATATGAACATACCATAATTTGTTTCTCCATTCTGCTACTGAAAGACATTTGCATTGTTTCCAGTCTTTGTTATTACAACAAATGCTGCAATGACTATTCATGAACGTGTATCTTGGTGTACATGCTCCTGCAACATTTATTGAAAAAGCTCATCTATTTGCCACCAATATGCATTGCTACCTCTTTTATACATAGCATTTTATATTTACATATATTTATTTCTGATTCCTGTATTCAATTCCATTGACCTATTTTGTCTAATTGTGCTCAATTCCACACTGTCTTAATTACTATAGTTTTATATTAAGTCTTGTTATTTGATAGAGTAAGTCCTCTGAGACATTTTTCTTTAAGAGTTTCTTAGCTATTTGTGACTGTTTTTAATTTTAATTTTTATAAGTTAGGGAGTACAAGTGCAGATTTATTACATGTAATATACTGTGTGGTGGTAAAGTCTGGCCTTTTAGTGTAATTATCACCCGAATAGTGAACACTGTACTAATTAGGTAATTTCTTATCACTCGCCCTCCAACCCTTCTGCCTTTCCAAGTCTTCAGTGTCCATTTTTCCATTTTCTATGTCCATGTATACATATTAATTAGCTCCCATTTATAAGTGAGAACATGTGGTATTTGACTTTCTGTTATGTAACATATTAAACTTCCATGTACATTTTAGAATTAGCTTGCCTAAATCCCTTCTTAAAATTATAATTGGGATTGTAATTATTCTATAAGTAATTCTGGGACAAATTAACATTGTTATATTGTTAAATCTTCTAATTGATCAACATGGTATATCTCTCCATTTAATGTCTTTAATGTGTCTCAAAGTTCTAGAATTATCTTCAGAATTATCTTGTATATCCTTGTCGGTTTTATTCCCAGGTACTTTTATTTTTATTTTATTTTATTTTTTGAGTTGGAGTCTCACTCTGTTACCCAGGCTGGAGTGCAGTGGTAGGATCACAGCTCACTGTGGCCTCAACCTCCTGGCTCAGGTGATCCTTCCGCCTCAGCCTCATGAGTAGCTGGGACTATAGGCACGCCCAGCTAATTTTTTTTAATTTTTATTTTTATATATAATTTTTTTAATTGTGATATTGAGGGGTACAGTTAAGGGTTAGGTACACAAATATGTCTCGTTCAGGCACCCTTGTTGATAAGAAGCGTCCCCCCATCCCCAGACATGTATTTACTGCCATTAATCCCTTCCCCTATCCCTCCCACTCCCCCATAGTTTCCCACCACTGTCAGTCATTTTCTTGTGGTAATACGTTGGATGATCAAGGTCTACTATATGAGTGAGAACATGTGATACTCAGTTTTTTGTTTCTGTGAGAGGTCACTTAGTATTATAGACTCTAGTTCCATCCAGGTTGCTGCGAAATTCATGATCTTGTTCTTTTTTATGGTTGCGTAGTATTCCATTGTGTATATATACCACTTTTTTAATCTAGTCCTCTTTTGATGGACAGCATGGTTGCTTCCAGTTTCTTGCTATTGTGAACAATGCTGCGATAAACATATGTGTGCAGGTATCTTTTTTATAGAGTGATTTGAGTTCTTCAGAGTATATTCCCAGTAGGGGGATCACAGAGTCATATGGGAGGTTGGTGTTAAGAGATTTTAGGAATCACCACACTGCTTTCCACAGAGGTTGCACTAGTTTACACTCCCACCAACAGTATAGAAGTGTACCCTATTCGCCACACCTTCTCCAGCAACTGTTATTTTTTGAGTTATTGATAATTGCCATTCTGACTAGAGTTAGGTGGTATCTCAGAGTGGTTTTGATTTGCATCTCCCTGATGATTAGTGAGGTTGAACATTTCTTCATGTGTCTGTTGGCTTCTTGGATGTCTTC
>CAUYQG010063546.1:0-29604 GCA_963574415.1 Tarsius wallacei
TGAGGGACGTTCCCCCACCCACCAGATGTTCTTTAAGATATGAGGAAGAAAATCCCATAACAGATGTTAACCTTAATCCATGACTGCCTATCCTATAAACCCTTTTCATCCTATGCTAATTTATACTAATACCAAGTTAAATGGTAACTTAAAAATTCCATAACAAACGCTAACCTTAACCTGTGACTGACCTATCCTATAAATCTTTTCATCCTATGCTTATTTATACTAATACCAAGTTAAACGATTCTATAGAAACTTAAATACTTACTCTACAACCTAAAGCGGCCCATCCCAGAATGTTTGGAATGTGGCCCAGTCCAAAGTTCACAGTGGGCTACCTGCAAGTAACCTAGCCACATTCTTTCAACAAAATGGCCGTCTAAACTTATATTTCTAAAACTATATTCTACAATTTACGCCTTACTCAACTTCAATAAATCCTAAAATCACGACCCAGAAGCCTGTGACCAGTACTAAGGCTCTTAGATGTGACCCGAGTTTGAACCGCAGTTTGTGGAAGCCTAACACTCAGTGGGCCTCCGTGGCTGGCTCCCAACAAGATACCACTATGCTAATGTACCATATGCATTATAAAACAAAATAGAAACTTTAAAAACATGAGATAAAAAGTCATATGTAGAAATTCTAATATATTCTTTCCCTATTCCAGTGGATCATATGATATACCTCCTGCCCTGGAGACTACTGGTCTAAACCAGAAGTGGCCACTATGGTTGTGTTCATCCAAGCAAACATTTACAGAGTTCCTCCTAAGGGCCAGGCTTGTTCTAGGCTCCAAGGCCTCACTGTGAGTGATCACCTCCTTCTAGTATGTGAAAATGCTAATAGCATCACCACTTCATCAGGTGTAAACACTGTGATTTTCAGGTTCTGTCAGTAGGAAGATTCAGGCTGTCTCCTCCAGGCAGTAGGAGCGGTTCTGCTTCTAGTTCAAGGCTATATTCAAGATAAAAATACATAACTTAACAGAATATTTGGATTTGAAGGAAAGTCCAAGATAGTCTTGGTATGTCACTAAGAATCTAAACAACGAGGTAAAATGGGTAAATGACCCTCACTGAACTGAACAGAACACCATCTTTGGGACGGTCATGTGGCCCCATGGAAAGAATGCGGGACTTGGTTTTGCCTTTTAGTTTATTTTAAAAATTTTGTGTCTGTTCCAAACCTGGAGTTGCTATGGACTTGGTTTTAGAGGATCTGTATGTGTATCTGGCTTCATTCCTCACTGTGTGACCTTCTGTAAATCGTTTACCCTCTTTGAGTGTCTGTTCGCTCCTTTGTAGAACAAAGATGATGATATATTTTTGCTATCATAAACTCTCCGCAACTTTGATAATAGTCTCATTGATTTCCAGGTTTAATCATTTGCCAGTCACTATGGATTTATTAAGTGTCTGATGGATATTCCAAGGCATTCCCAGGTAAGTGGAATTTCAATTTTCTTGATTTTTCTAGATCAAGTTCCCCTGAAATTAATAACCGTTTGCTTTCCATCTGTCACGACTTCACTCCCATAGAGGTTAAGAGATCTGACTTCATAGCTTGAAGTTGCTACTTTGGTCTTTAATTTCTTTAAGCCTTTGTTCTCTTATCTATGAAATGAAGATAATAATATTTATCCCTGAAGTTACTATGAGGATTAAGTGAGATAAATTATGTAAAATACTTGGTACAATTGGAACACTGTAAAAATTAAATAAATTATTACTACTTAAATGGAAAATATGGTAAGCTTCTCTTTCCACATTTTGGCAAAGGCAAACTGCAACTCGACACATCTGTTTAAAACTGAGTTTCACTGGGTGATTCTTAAGAACCAAGTGATTTAGCCTTACATCTTTTATATGTATGATTAACCTTCTTATTTTGGTCATTGAGAATAAAGTTAAAAGACAGATTTTTAAAACAATTCAGTTAGGGAATGAATAGTGACTTGCTTGGCTGTGTTTTAGATTGGTCCAGATTTAAAAACGGCCCCCAAAGTTAAGACTAAATATTTACTAGACAAAAGAACAAATGGAAAAAAAATATTGTTAATGAAATACAATGTGATCATGAAGTCATGAGCTGGTAGTTTACATGAGTCACAACAAAGCTTTGATCCTGACTTTTAAATTACGTGACACAAATCTTATCCTAATATTTAACAATGGTGGATTTATTCTTGTTACACAAGCTATTGACATCACTTAAGTCCCTCAGTGACTCATAATGTAACAAATTGGCATTTTCTTCCTCCTGACTTATACAAGGGGCATGTGATGATGCAGGTGCATTTTAGCTGGTCATAACTTACCTTCATAATAGATTTTCAGCTTAAAAAAAATGACCAAAGAGCTGACCAGTATTTGTTTCTGAGTGAATCTGTATGCCATTTTCCTTAAATGTCCTAAGCACAAACCTCATCTTTAAAACAGGGACTCTTCCTAGTGCCTGAGTTTGAAGCTGACCTTTTTTTACTAATTTCTCTTGGTATTGGTATCTTGTTCTGCTTTCTTAACATTGTTGACTCACAGTGGCATTGGGCATTGGAACAGGAGAGAACTTTAGAGATCCAGCTCAACTCTATGACTCAGGCCAATCAACTGATCCTTTTCATGAGTCTTAGAGTAGAGAATAGACTGCGGGTCACGACTTTCAGCTCTGTTCATGGTTTATTTCTCCCAGTAAATACAATTTTTTCAACTTCCCTGACTCCTGATTTAATTTGTTGTTGTTGCTCAGCTGTATAAAAGTGTGGTAAAATCAGATTAATCTGAAACATTGTGTGCAATTCTTTCCCTAGAATACGCTTTGATGTGTGAGTGGAAACTCTGGTATTTCCAGGTTCTCAGCAGTGAGGTGTGGCAAATTGGGTCATGGATATGCTATTGGAACTGACTGTACTCACACCATGATCAAGTATCTTTAGTATTGTGACTGTTATAAGTTGAGTATAAAATTGTCTATAATTTTAGACACTTACATTGTGTAGTCATGTATAGGGCTTGCATTTATTTCTCCTGAGCTTAGACTTAGATTAAGTATTCCTTAGTAAATTAATTACACTAGCATTTCCAAACCAAATTCTGGATCTTTTTATATTCTAAAAGGTTTTTTAAAAACGTAAAATATTGATTAATAAATTAAATTCAGAAACCCCAAAACTCATTAATGAACTTTGATTGAGGAGAGTCATTACAAATGCTAATTCGCTATGCTAGAAATTATAAGTATTGTATTATAATGGTGTATTTCGTGTTATTGAAGCAGAAGACACTATTTAGCAAAATATGTCAATACTTTAACAAATGAAAGGTGAAGTAAGTTTATGAGTATGGCATCAGAATAATTTCAAACATGTTTCCAGAATTATCTGTGATTATGGGGAAAAATGGTTTAGTGGGGATTTGGATATACCAGAAGAATATAGCCTAGAAGCTACAGTTTCAGGGTACATAATTGTGAAAAAATAAATAAGCCCAGAACCAAACATGCATTACTATATATTAAGGATCAGTTTAAAGTGTGAGAAATCATAGGTTTCTAGAAAAAATGTAGATTATATCCTCTTCCTTAGTTATTCTCTGTCCTTAAGCTTTCACTCCACTAGTTAGCTGAAACTGTTTCCAGGGAGGTCACCGATGAATTACAATTCACTAAACTTCCTTCCTCAAGGAATATGATATTTGACATTCTTGACTATTTCCTCCTGGGAACCTCTTTTTTCTAGCTTCCATGATGTTGCCACTGAATACTTTTCTCCTGTTCTTTTTCCTTCACTCATACCTTAATTATTGATATCCAATATTCTATACTTGGACCTTTTTTTTTTTTAATGCTACCAAAAGTGGTGAGCATACAATATGTATCAAGTCATGCATACCCAAAGCAGACGTTGCTAACTGATTTTGGCAATTTTTTCTGAGTCCTGATTTTATCTAGATTTATCAAAAATGCTTCAGGCAGCCACCAAATGGTCAGAGTTTGTGTATGAGAAGAAACATTTTCTCCATTCCGATTTTGCATATCTATCTTGGAAGATCTCATGTGTAGTCATGACTTTAAATTCCAGAAAAGCCTGCGGCTTACTTATTGATGTCTTCAGTTCCTCTCATAGTGCCTAGAGAGCATGGTCTGGGTTGGATAAATATTTGACAAATAAACATTAAAATGTAATATTAGCTAACAATATCCAAGTATGTACTTATATTCCGGGTAATAATAAGAAACTCAAGGGATCTGTGTAGCTCAAATTAGGAATTTGATGAGTTGGTAACAAGCTAGACCAGTGGGACATTTTGCATCAAAGTTGTAAATTCTAGCCCAGTGCTTTCTATTTATTCTTGGCCAAGATTAGAGTAGTAACATTTGTACTGTACTTTGTAACCCTTTGAAAGAATTATAAATCTTCTGTAATCAGGGTTACAGCCTAATATTCTTTCTGAAAATTAATAAAGTAAATAAATCTCTAAAATGTCTACTACAAAGATGCTTCCAATAAAACTTGTTTATATAAGCAGAATAAAGTGTTATGACATTTGAATAAATGTTGTAAAATTTATCTTTATTTGCTACCTCATTTTTAGATTATTATACAAAGGGAAATATTTTCCACTAAACAAATGCTGCCTACGCTTTATTTATTTATATACCACCTTTACCATGTTTTCTGTACTCTTAGAAAAACACAATATTATTTGGTATATAGTACTAAATAAATGCTAGCTGTTTCCTGATTCTTATTTCTCCAAAAAGTAAAAATGTTTTAAAAATGCAAGCTGTTACAGTTGTATATTATCAAAGATACTGGGCTTCGGTTGAGGGTGAGAAGTCTACATTTTTCAAGGTGTGTCATAATGTAGTAGTTTCCAGAAGTCTGGTGTGAAGTTCCAAGATCCAAATAGTTACCAACCAACTCATACTGCATTGACACTTGTGAGCACTGGATTTGAGGGCATAACCCAGAAAGGAGCAGCATGGAAGTGACGTAGCAGCACCCAGAATAGGAGGGTCCAACTTGTTTATAATGTATTAATTTCCTAGTGTGGCGGTTGGCAAACTTTTTTTGTGAAAGATCTCTTGGTCAATATTTTGAGCTTTGTGGGCTACATGGTTTCTGTTGCGACTACTCAGCTCTGCCGTTGTGTTAGAGCAGCCATAGACAGTACGTAAATGAGTGGATGAGGCTATGTTCTAATAAAACTTTATAAAAATAAGTAGTGGCCTGGATTTGTCCCAGGGGTCAGAGTTTGTAGATCCCTACGCCAGGGGTGTGGTTTTAGTGCTCAGTTAGTTTTCTTAGCTCTACAAACTCTTTTCATCTCATTTTATTGTTTTTATTTATTTAGTTGTTTGTTTTTTGAGATAGGGTTTTATTGAGTTTATGTTTTTTAAATGTTTTGCAGTGAAAACACAGGGAATTTTCCTTGGGTTGTGATTTCTTCTAGAAAGAGCTATTTTTTTTTTTTTTAGAGGTAGGGTCTTGCTCTGTCTCTCAAGCTGGAGTGCAGTGGTGTGATCATGGCGCTCAGGGCAACCTTGAATCCCTGGGCTCAAGCGATCCTCCCACCTCAGTCTCCTGGGTAGCTGGGACTACAGGCACACACCACCATGACCAGCTATTTTTTATTTTTATTTTTTGTAGATATGAGGTCTCATTGTGTTGCCCAGGCTGGTCTCAAACCACTGGGTGAACCTCCTTCCTTGATCTCCCAAAGTGCTGGGATTACAGGCATGAGCCAACATGCCTGGCTAGAAAAAGCTCTTTTCCCCCCCCCCACCCCCGCTAGAAAAAGCTCTTAATTTGCTTTGTGTACGTCATGTTCCTTTCTTGTGTGTTTGTGTGTGTTTGCCATTGTTATATTATTAACTTTTCTCATGCTTATTTTTACTGTGCTCATTTTAGTTTGTTCTGATGTAGGTGCACTCTTCTGCATGCTTGCCACCTTGTTTGAGAGTTCTTTCCCATTTTGAGTATGGTTTACAGGGTGCATATTGAGATTGGAGCAACATGCGGTCTCATGGAAGAACTGACTTCATTCTCTCATCTGAGGTGTTGGTAAGTATTCTACAGCAAAGCTCAGTCAAACTCGTTGGGGTTTGTTTTATTCTTTGACAGATTCTCCCAGGCTTTAGTTCATTTTGCCAATTCTTCATGGAGTCCTGGAAAATGGCAAGGCCTACCTAGTAATATTGAGCGCCTCCTAACATTGCCTATCACTCCATTGTCTCAATTCTCTCCAAGTTATTTTTTGGGGAAGGGGAAGTATATTAGTGAGAATTTTCTGGATTTGTTTGACTCAAAACATTAATACAACATTGCTTCTGGTAAGTGGGAACAGGATTAGTATACCCTTTCAATCCCTTTTATTTCTTTTTATGGCATAAACTTAGACTCTTTTCTTGTTTGTTAACTGTGGGGGTTTTTTAATCTTATTGCTCATTTGCCTATTCTGTGTGTTTGAGAGCAGTGTAGTGTGGTGGCTGAAGATACAAGCTCTGAATTCAGACTGCTGGGATCAGATCTCAGGTCTACCACTTCCTAGCTATAATTTCATAACTATATTATAGTTGTATAGTTATGAAATAAGTAAAAATGTATAAAGTCCTTAGAATAGTGCCTGGCACAGATTAAGCACTGTTTACATATTTACTACAATTGTTATGTATTTTTTATTTTTGTTTTCTCATATATTGGGATAAGTGATTTTGCTATTTGGTTTACTCTGCTGTACTGACCTTCTGCTATGCTATTTTGGAAGCTCTACAGTCATTTTAAAATTAGAAGTTAAGTGTTAAAAGCTGATTAATAGACTATATCATAATCACTTACAGATGGTAGAAGAAGCAGAAAGGTAAAAGGACTATTAATGTGTTTAATCAATAGGTACATTGGAAAGAGTTAGCCTTGCACCTCTGTTTATAAATTAAATTAATTTATCTTCAGCTCTGTGTAGCTTTGGCTTATTTTGCTGTTTTGACTGGTATGTGACTTGACTTGCTTCAGAATGTATGCTTCCTACTTCGTTTCCTCTGTCTTACACCAAGCTCTTTCTAGTCCTTCTCCCGACCTTGTCTTTTGGCCACAAATACCTTTTCTTATCTCTTAGCATCTGGAATAATGTTGTCTCCAGACTTTTCCATTCTTTTTTTTTTATGTAAAGGAAGACTTTGTATTTCTGGCTTTAGATGGCAGAGAGATTGGTTATTGCCTGTTTATGTTTTCACGCAGTTTTAAGTACGGATCTGGTCCTTCATTTAATTTGATTGTGGGTAAAGGGTAAAAGAATCCTATCAAAATCAGGGACCATGCTTTCTTAGAAATAAATCTCTTGTTTTGTAAAAGTTAATGAAATTTTTCCAACAAGCTTCACCCGGGACTTGGAATTTGTGAACAGGCTTGGTTTTGCATAGGTTAGTTACAATTCCTACCCCTGCAATCTTTTACAAAATGAGTGTTTTTTTTTTTAATCTTGGAATTATATTGTAGCAAAATGGAAAAAACAATTCTATTTCAATAACATCAACATTGTTAAATGGGATGCACTGTTAAATTAATTTTTTGGTAAAATGAAGATCAAATAGAAACCCCATTTTATCTCCATCTTTGATTAAAATATTTCTTGGAACTGTACCTCCATTCTCCTACCTTAATATTGAGCATGAGAAAATTATCTCGAATCAACACTGACCCCAGGATTTAATCTAAAAACTAAAAATTAAATAGTACCTTTGATACTGGTGTTTTGTCCTAATTATATATATATATTTACACATATATGTATAAGCCATATATATGACCTCATGAGCCACTGTGATTTCGATTGATCAAATACTTTAGTCACACCCCATTCTGTGGTAGCATGTAAACATCAGCCAAGAGAAAAATATCAAACTCTCAATCAGAACTCAAGACACAGATTTTATTTTATGAAAAAAATATATTTTGGCCATTGCTTTGTTAAATTCTATACACACACACACACACACACACACACACACACATATATATATATAGAGAGAGAGAGAGAGAGGGAGAGAGAGGGAGAGAGAGAGAGAGAAGGGCTGGGCTCGGTGGCTCAGCCTGTAATCCCAGCACTTTGGGAGGCCAAGGCGAGTGGATTGCCTGAGCTCGCAGGTTGGAGACAAGCCTGGGCAACTTGGCGAGACCTCGTCTCTACAATAAATAAAAAATTAGCCATGTGCGGTACGTGCGCCTGTAGTTCCGCCTACTTGGAAGACTGAGGCAGAAGGATTGCCAGAGCCCAGCAGGTTGATGCTGGGGTGGCCGTGAGCCTGCCACTGCACTCTAGCTTGGGTGACAGAGTGAGACTCCAACTCCAAAATATAAAAATATGTATATATTTTTTTAATTGGAAAAAAAAAGCTTACTGAGAAAGTATATTGGACAGAGACAGGAGATTCACCTCCCCAAGATAGGGGAGGGGGCCAAAACTAGGAAACATGGTGGCCATAACTCAAAGAGCCATATGGACACACCAGAATTTAACAAAGTAATGGCCAAAATATATTTTTTTAATAAAATAAAATCTGTGTCTTGAGTTCTGATTGAGAGTTTGATATTTTTCTCTTGGCTGATGTTTACATGCTACCACAGAATGGGGTGTGACTAAATTATTTGATCAATCGAAGTCACAGTGGCTCATGAGGTCAGTTACATAAGTTTAGGTCTAATATTTCCAAGTTTCTGTGTAGCCAGGCAACATGAGAACCGAATGGTGAACCAGACCTGTAATGGTACTTCCATCACATTCATATGAACATGACAAAAATGGAAAGATTGATGGCATGCTTTTTTAAGCAACTTAGGCAGCACTTCAAGTATTCAGAATTATTCTGAAAGTATCACAGACTCCCAGGTTGCAACACAGATTTAACACAGAATTTGAGGACTCTTAATCCTTAAAAAATTAAGTGTAAAAAGTGAAGGTGCCCCTTCTCCATGAGTCTTCCCTTCCTTCTTTCCTTAGAGGTCATCGTTCTGAAGGTAGTGTATGCATCGGGTATCTATTGCTGTGTACAAAAAAATCACCCTGAAAATGTAGTGACTTAAAACAACAACCACTTATTATTGCTCATGGGTCCATAGGTCAGCCGGGTGGTTCTACTGAAACGAGCTAGGCTAAGCTAATCTTAGCTGGGCTTGGTACTGTGTCTATGGTTAATTGGAAGGTCAAGTGGGTGCTGACTTGTCTTACTACGGCCTTAATCATATGTCTGGCGGTTAGCTGATTGTAGGCTGGGGTTGGGGTTGTCTGGGCCATGGGTTACTCATCATTCAGCAGGCCAGCCCAGGCTAATTCACAAGGTAGCAGCAGGATTCTAAGAGGAGAGAAGGGCAATGGGAAGGCAAAGCCTCTGGCAAAACATTGCTTCCCCTGCATTCTGTTGATGAAAATGAATTACAAAGACACTAGATCTAAGGAAGGCGAAAATAGACTTTGCTTTTTGTATAGAGAATAGTAAAGTCACTTTGTAAGAGGCAGCGAGTTTCTAGGAGGGTTAGAAATTTGTGGCTCCTAGCCGGGCTCGGTGGCTCAGCCTGTAATCCCACGCCTTTGGGAGGCTGAGGTGAGTGGATTTTCTGAACCCGTGGGTTCGAGACCCGCCTAGGCAGGCGAGACCTCATCTCTACAATAAATCAAAAAAAAAGTTAGCCAGGCGTGGTAGCGCACGCCTGTAGTTCCAGCTACTCGGAAGGCTGAGGCGGAAGGATCGCCGGAGCCCAGCAGGTCGAGGCTGCGGTGGCCGGGAGCAGCTGCTGCACTCCAGTCTGGGTGACAGAGTGAAACTCCAACTCAAAAAAAAAAAAAAAAAAAGAAATTTGTGGCTCTTCTATGATACGTATTTTTTAATGTATGTGTTTTACATTATTAGCAGATGTGTTTACATTTATAAAGAATATTTGTACCATTATTATACAAATTAGCATAATTAATATCCTACTCAATATACGCATTTGCACTTTTTAAAAAATTCACAATTATTTTTTGAAACTTAGTGTTTTGATGAATTTACTGTATATGATATCACAACTTACCTACACACTCTCTTGTTGATAGACATGTAAATTATTCCCCCCTTTTTTTGCAATTACCAGCAAAACTGAAATAAATAGGTTTGTACACAACTTATTATTATTATTTAAATTTGTACACAATGTATTATGATGATTATTATTTTAATAGAGACAGGATCTTACAATGTTGCATAGGTTGATCTTGAACCTCTGGGCTCAAGCCATGCTACTAGGATTACAGGAGTGAACTATTACACCCATTTTCACAATTTCAGGTGCATATATGTGTTTTTCTAGATACATTCTTTTTTATTTCTCATACAGTAGTTTAGAAATAAAGTATATTTGTTAAAATGGTCCAAATGGATTCTAGGATACACATTTTCAGCTTTATTGGATATTGCCAAATTGTTCTCCAGAGTAGTTAGACCAGTTTAAATACCCCACCAGGGTGTATAAAAGCTTCTTTCCCCTCATATCTTGATTAAACACACTTTATATTATCAGATTTATTTTTATTTTTTGTGGAGCCAAAGGAAGAGTATCATCATTTTAATTGCCTATTCATTTAATGAGGTTGAACATATTTCCACTTGTTTACCAGCCAGCTAGATTTTCTCTTCTGTAAGTTAATTATCTATGTATCTACTTCAACATTTAAAGTTTATTTTGAACATTGTCTCCATTGAATTATGTATTTTTTTCTTTTTTTATTACTATTGGTTTAAAATATATATAACTATTGAACACCAGGCATTTGAAATTGTTATGTATTATCTTTTAACTTGTGGTGTTTCTTTTAATTTGTTTTATTTATTTATCTTAAGTTTTATTTATTTTCTATTATATACATGTTTTTTAATATTAACATAGCAAAATATGTCAGTGTTTTTCTTTATGGTCTCTGAATTTCTTGTTTGTTTATGAAAACTTTTGCTACCCGGCTAGTCATAAAGATATTTTGTATTTTCTCCTAAAGTTTGAAAGTTTTTCTTGTGTTTAGTTCTTTAATCTCTCTGGAATCTACTTTGTGTATTATGTAAAATAAGGATCTAGTTTTATCTTTTCCAAATAGAAAGCCAATTGTCCTGGCACAAGTTTTTAAGTAGTCTTTCTTTCTCAAAGATTTGTGATGCCAATGTGTTATATTCCAATTTTTAATGTAGACGTGGACTTGTTTCTGAGTTCTTTATTTGGTTGGTCTATTTTTCTGTCACTGCATCATTTACCCTTTTAATGACTGCAGTTTTACAATAAGTTTTGACTGGGCGCGGTGGCTCATACCTATAATCCTAGCACTTTGGGAGGCAGAGGCAAGAGGACTGCCTGAGTCCACGGGTTCAAGATCAGCCTGGGCAACTTGATGAGACCATGTCTCTACAATAAATCAAAAAATTAGCTGGGTGTGGTGGCACACGCCTGTAGTACCAGCTACTTGGAAGGCTGAAGCAGAAGGATCACCTGAGCCCAGCAGGTTGAGACTGGAGTGGCCATGAGCGTGTCACTGCACTCCAGCCTGGGCAACAGAGTAAGATTCCAACTAAAAAAAAAAAAAGTTTTCTAGGGGTAATATTCTTCCTTATTCTCCTTCAAAATGGTCTTGACTTTTATTGGCCCCTTGCTCTTTTGCATTAAATTTAGGAGCAGTTTGTCGAGTTAAAGAGTGGAAAATTCTATGCAAAAAGGAAAAACAGAACAAGGTAAGGGGGGTGGAGAGTGCAGGGGGCAGGTTATAGTCTTAAATAGGGTGAGGAGGGTAGGTTTCATTGAGAAGTAAGATTTAAGCAAAGAAATGCAGGAGATAAAGAAGTTGGCTAAAGAGTTTTCTCAGAACAAATCTTCCAGGCAGAGGGAACAGTCAGAGCCAAGGTTCTGAGGCAGACATGGTTAAGGAAGAGCGGGGAGCCAGAGACTGAAGCAGAATGAACAAGGGGAGAGTGTGAGGTCAGAGTGCTTGCGGAGACCAGCAAGCCACTGTAGGAATGTTGGCTTTTCGTTTCTTTCTTTTTTTTTTTTTTTGAGTTGGAGTCTCACTCTGTCGCCCAGACTGGAGTGCAGTGGCCACTCCCGGCCACCGCAGCCTCGACCTGCTGGACTCCAGCGATCCTTCCACTCAGCCTTCCAAGTCGCTGGAACGACAGGCGCGCGCTACCACGCCCGGGTAATTTTTTTGATTTATTGTAGAGATGAGGTCTTGCCAAGGTGCCCAGGCGGGTCTCGAACCCGTGGGCTCAGGCAATCCAATTCACTCACCTCAGCCTCCCAAAGCGCGGGATTATAGGCTGAGCCACCGAGCCCGGCAGAATGTTGGCTTTTCTTCTGGCGAGATGGGAAGTCATTGTGAGGGTTTTTAACAGGGTTGTGCTGTGACCTGACTTAAGTTTTGAAAGAATCACTCTGGCTCTTGCTCCTGCATTGAGAAATGCATGTAGGGAATAAGTATAGGAGCCGAAGGCCAGTCATGGGGCTGCTGAAACAATCCTGGTGAGGGATATGGTGGCTTGAGCCAGGTGGTAGCAGTGCAGGTGTGAAAAGTGGCTGGATTCTGGGCTTATTTTATAGGTAGGATCAATAGGATTTCTGATGAATTGGTTGCAGGGGTGTGAAAACAGAGGCGTCAAGGATGACCCCAGGGGGGTTTTGGCATGAGCCACCGGAATAGAGTTGCAATGGGAACTCTATTACTCTCTACTTTCAGGGAAGACCGTAGCAGGAACAGTTTTGGTAAAGATCAAGACTTGGTTTTGGGCTGAAATACCTAATAGACATCTAAGAAGAAATGAGCATGGAGTTTAGAGGAGAGATTCAGGTGGGGATATAGATTTGAGAGTCTTTAGACTATACTTGGATTTTAAATGTGGAGACCAAATAAGATCATCAAGGAGGTGAGTATAAAGAAAAGTGGTCCAGGCTGGGTGCAGTGACTCAAGCCTGTAATCCCAGCACTTTGGGAGGCCGAGACCAGCCTGGGCAACTTGGTGAGACCTTGTCTCTACAATAAATTAAAAAATTAGCCAGGTGTGGTGGTGTGTGCCTGTGATTCTAGCTACTTGGAAGGCTGAAGCGGAAGGATCGCCTGAGCCCAGCAGGTTGAGGCTGCAGTGGCCATGAGCATGCCACTGCATTCCAGCCTGGACAACAGAGTGAGACTCTGACTCAGAAAAAAAAAAAAAAAAAAGAAAAGTGATCCAAAGACTAAACTCTTTGTTAAGAAGTTAAAGAAACATGCACAAGAGACTTTTCTGGAAATGTTCTAAAACTAGACTATTGTGTGATTGTGTGACTAAAAATTTGCTGAAAATCATTGAATTGTACAGTTAAAACGAATGAAGTTTATGGTATATAAATTATGCCTTAGTGTAACAACCTCAGCTATTAAAAAATCACATAATAAAAAAGGAGTCAAAGAGATGAGGAGTAATTAGTAAAGGATCTTTGAGAAGGAGCAGCCACTGTAAAGGGAACAAAACAAGAAATTGTGGGGACCTGGCAGACAACTCAGTGTAATTTTCATTTTTTTGTTTGTCCTTTCTTGTATCTTTTCTCTACTATATTTTTCATAGCTAAAAGTTGGAATGAAATTGTGTTACTTGCATTTGCTTGAATATGTTTTTCATCCAGGCTAATATCCCTGTTCTGCCAGTTGGTTTTGTTTCTGTTTTGTTTACATGAACAAATAACTTTGAAGTTTTGGAAGACAGTATTCTCTCACACCAAAGAAAACTGGTTAATTAGAGAAGAGGAGTAATGACAAAGGGAAAAGGTGACTTTGAATGAATCTTTGCTAAGATGAGCTCTGTGGGTGTAGAAACGAGAGATGAGTTGTCTGCATGTTTGTACTACTGCACACCCAGTGGTGGTGGTGGGTGTCTTTGTAAGCAGGGAAGCCAAAGAAAGCAAGAGTTTACGATGACATTCAACAAATGTAGCAAATCCTGTGGCGATGCCTTTTCCTGCTTTCACATAGAAGCCTAAGACATGTAGGTCATGCTTTGTGACTTTAGGCATGGGCAGAATAAGAGGCACTGGCAGATACCTATCTTTTAATATAAGGGCTCTGGTAGCATTATGCAAAGCAGCACAGGATTTAAGTCACTGGCCCACGGAAGTCTTCATTTGACAGGGTGTGGTGTGTTGCAACATGCGCAGAGTCAACTTCTTAGAGACGTACTTAATAAGGGAGGATGAAAGAGAAGCAAATGCCAGACTCAGGATCAGAAGAGTAACTCATCAGCAAGCACATATTTTAATTGTCCTTTTGCTCCATGCTGAGGGATTATGTAAAAATCTGAGGACCAAGTAGGGAAAAATTAAAAACGAACTCAAATACTGAAACATACAATTTAACAGACAAGGGTCAATAAACTCTCCTGTTTCACAGGCTGCTTCTGACCACAGGTAACTTGCCTGAGACAGTCAGTGGGGTCAGACAACATGGTGTGACCTGGCGGATGGGGGTAGCCATTCATCCATTTAAAATGTTTTATTGAGTGCCATCTATGTGCCAAGAATAGTACTAGGAGCTAAAATGCAATGATGAAAAAACTAAACAGAGAATCTGTCCCTGTTAGTAAACTCATATAGAATTAGAATTTGTGCTAAGGGGCCGGGTGTGGTGGCTCACACCTGTAATCTCAGCACTTTGGAAGACCAAGGCAAGAGGATTGCTTGAGCCCACAAGTTTGAGACCAGATTAGGCAACATAGTAAGATCTTGTCTCTCCAAACAAACAAACAAAAAAATCAAGAAATTGGAAAGGGTGGAGGGACAAAAAAAATCCTATCATGTATAATGTGCACAGGTGGGGGTTATGGGTACACTTAAAGCCTAGACCAAAAACTATTGTACCCTCAAAGCTGTTGACATTTAAAAAAGGAAAAAAAAAAAAATTTAATTAGCCAGGCCTGTACCTGTAGTTCTAGCTACTCGGGGTGCTGAGGAGGAAGGATCGCCTGAGCCCAGGAGGCTGAGGCTGTGGTGAACCAGTGATTGGGCCACTACCTGGGTGACAGAGTGTGACCCTGCCACACACACACACACACACACAAGAATTTGTGCTAAGGACTATAAAAGAAAGGTACAAGATTCTATGATAGAGGATAGAGTAAAATGGGGTGGGGTGGGGCAGGATGTGAGCCTATGGAATAGTCTGGCCGGGAGTGTAAGAGGGCAGAGACAGGGAGTAGTGAAGTGGCCTTGCTTGAGACTCCAGGAGGTGTGAGGCCAGCCCTGAAAGAGCAGGAGTCCGAGAGGAAGGACTACCTTTGTGAGTGGGGCGGCAGCAGAGGGAGCCTCGGGCAGGGGAGCACCAAGGTCCACATGGCAGCTAAATTCGAAAAGGGACAGAAGAGGATGGAGTGTTGCCATCCATGCTGCCCATGGTACAAACTCCCCGGGGCGGTGGGGGTTGGAGATGGGTGGGAGGAATTTACACCAATTTCTCCCGGTGTCAAAATCCCCTGGAAGAGGCAGGGTTTTTAAAATCACAAAAGTAGGTACATGCTTATTTGAAAACAAAACAAAACAAAACAAAACCTTCTTTCAAACGGGGGTCCCTGGGCCACTGACCGGTGGAATAACCACCTGAGCTCTGCTTTCTGTCAGATAAGTGGCAGCATTGGATTTTCATAGGAGCACGAACCCTGTTGTGAACTGCGCGTGTGAGGGATCTAGGTTGCACCCTCCTTATGAAAATCTAATGCCTGTTGATGTGAGGTGGAGCTGTGGTGGTGATGCTAGCACTGGGGAGCGGCTGCAAATACAGATTAACATTAGCAGTGAGGTTTGACTGCACAGAGACCGTAATAAATCAATTGCTTGCAGACTCATTTCAAAGTCTTATCAGTGAGTGGCAAGTGAGTTGATGTACTTTGATGGTACAGCTGCATTTGGTGGCAGGCTTTAAGTCAGAATCTGACACTTATTTTAGTGGCCTGTCCGTTATTTCATTTACCAATTTCATCTGCTCCTCTTTTTTTAATGGTGAGTTGTATATTTCATTATATATCACAATGTAGTAATAATGGAAATAAAGTGCACAATAAATGTTATGTACTTGAATCATCCTGAAACCATCCTCCACCTCTGTCCATGGAAAAATTGTCTTCCATAAAACCGTCCCCGATGCCAAAAATGTTGGGGACCGCAGCTTTAAAACAATACGTAGAAGCAAGAAATGATTAAGATTTTTTTGAGTACTCACTAATACTGTTTCAAGGGTTAACAGGTGTTAACTCATTTAATCCTCGCAACAATGCCTAGACACCACCAACACCCCCACCCCACCCCAAGGGGGCACAGGAAGCAGAGAGAGGTAAAGCAACTTGGCCAAGTGCACACAGGGAATGAAGGTGGGGGTTGGTATCTGAGTTCAGGCACTTTGTGCTTCCAATGATTGTACCATGTTGCCCATCCTCTTGTCCATTTTTGTACTCCCTGTACAAAACAGATTTGGGGGCCTTACTTCTGAATCTGTGTCTTTGGCAATGGGCCTCAGAAATCTGTGTTTTGGCCGAGCGCGGTGGCTCAGCCTGTAATCCCGCGCCTTGGGAGACTGAGGTGAGTGAATTGCCTGAGCCTGCGGGTTCGAGACCCGCCTGGGCAACTTGGCGAGACCTCACCTCTACAATAAATCAAAAAATTAGCCGGGTGTGGTTGCACGTGCCCGTAGTTCCAGCTACTTGGAAGGCTGAGGCAGAAGGATCACCGGAGCCCAGCGGGTCAAGGCCACTGCACTCCAGTTTGGGTGGCAGAGTGAGACTCCAACTCAAAAAAAAAAAAAAAAAAAAAAGAAATCTTTGTTTTGAACTTGCTCCCCAGCAGTTTTTTCTGTATACTTTACAGACCAGCATTGGGAAATAGAGGATAGTAGGACAGTTTAAAAACTTTTTCAGTTGAGCAGTAAAGTCTTAAAATTTAATCACTGACCATAAGGTACATTTAGAGGTTATCTGGAGGCATCTGTGGATGGATGGATGTTACCTGTGTGTTGTATGTGACTAATGTGTGAAAAGTGCCTAGAATCAAACAACAGATAAAGATACAATGACTCTGAAAACAGATATAGATCTGAGATGCTGATTTAGCCCCCTGGGGCCAGAGAGATTGGTTGTCAAAACTACAGTGATCAGTTGAGATAGTGGCAGTTAAGTTTTTAATAAAACTGGTTTATTAGTTTGCCTGGCATGTAATTAAAAAATAAACCCAAACGATCTAATTTATTTGCTTCTATTAAAGTCACAATTGAAGAACACCACTGAGGAATAAAAGAAACGACTGACCCATTTGAGGTCTGTGATAGGGCTGGACTAGGAATGACTCCTTAATGACACCTGGAAGTCACAGTGACGGAATTGCACAGGGAGAGTTATGAAACGGCATTGAGAGATGCTAAGGTTACTTAAATTTTGTACCTTAATGTGAGTCCAGAATCCTGTGTACTCAGTTTTACATATTTAAAAAATCTGTTTTATCACTTCAACTTCAGGTAAACCCCTAAGGCAATGAATGATGTAAAGTCCAAATAGGAGCTAGGCATGATGGCTAACACCTGTAATCTCATCACTTTGGGAGACCAAGGAGGGAGGATCGCTTGAGCCAAGAAATTTGAGATCAGCCTGAGTAACATAACAAAACAGCCAGGCGTGGTGGCACATGTCTGTGGTCCCAGCTACTCAGGAAGCTGCGCCAGGAGGATCACCTGACTCAGGAGGATGAGGCTGTGGTGAGCGGTGATAGCACAACTACACGTCAGCCTGGGCAACAAAGTGAGACCCTCAATTCAATTAAAAAAAAATACAAATACAAATGATTTAAGTGTCTCTCTCCCTGCACAGCGCTGAGTAAACCCTGCCACATTATATTCTTGGGCTGCTATTTTCTATGACTCCTGATGAACCACCACCCTTCAATTAGCACAATTACATTTACCATTAAAACAATCAAATACTGGCTTTGTGGCTCTCTATGTCAATTTTTTTTTTCTTTTTTTGAGTTGGAGTCTCACTCTGTCGCCCAGACTGGAGTGCAGTGGCCGCTTCCGGCCACCGCAGCCTCGACCTCCTGGGCTCCAGCGATCCTTCCGCTCAGCCTTCCAAGTAGCTGGAACTACAGGCGCGCGCTACCACGTCCGGCTAATTTTTTTATTTATTGTAGAGATGAGGTCTCGCCAAGTTGCCCAGGCGGGTCTCAAACCCGCGGGCTCAGGCAATCCACTCACCTCAGCCTCCCAAAGCACGGGATTACAGGCTGAGCCACTGAGCCTGGCTTTCTATGGCAATTTTGAAAAGTCAGAAGAAATGGGCAATAACTTGAAGTCATTTATTCAAGGGAAAGTTAGTGAAAGAGAAAGATGCTAGAGAAGATACTCCATATTCATAACTGTTTCACTTTCTGTTCCTCATTTAATTCTGCACCTTTTTATTTTTGAAATAAGCTTCTAAGATTTCTTTACCATTCTTTTTAATTTAATCCTTTCTCTCCCTTTTAAACCTAGCTTCCCAATTTCAATTGACTGTTATTTTTATTTATGCCTTTGGATCGTAAAACTCTGTTTAACAAACACAGTGTGAAAGGATATGCTTCCCCATGACTATTATTATTATATCCTTCTCATGTGCTAGAAAGTAGAGAATTTTCTTCTTCATTATTTGGATATTCCGTTTGCTTCTTTGTTTGAGTGGGGGTCTCACTCTGTCGCCCAGGCTGGAGTGCAGTGGCACAATCACGGCTTACCGCAGCCTTGACCTCCTGGGCTCAGGTGATCCTTCCATCTCAGTCTCCCAAACATCTGGAACCACAGGCATGCACCACCACACCTGGCTCTTTTTTATTTTTTTTTGTAGAAGTGTGGTCTCACTATGTTGCCCAGACTGGTCTTAACCTTCTGGACTCAAGCAATCCTTCCTCCTCGGTCTCCCAAAGTGCTGAGACTACAGGCATGAGCCGGCATGCCCAGCTATAATTTTGATATTTCACTGTGCTTACATCTGTGTCTCTTTGCTTTGTCTTTTATTTTTTATTTGTCTCAAGTTTCTTTGATGTCTCAGGTCATCTGCCACCCAATATTTTCATCCACTCTTCTTCCTTTGGTTATTTATTTATGTATGTAATTATTTAATTATTTGAGTCAGTGTCATACTCTGTCACCCAGGCTGGAGTGCAGTTGCACAATCATGGCTGCCACAGCCTTGACCTGCTGGGCTCAGGCGATCCTTCCGCCTCAGCCTTCCAAGTAGCTAGAACTACAGGTATGTGTCACCACACCAGGCTAATTTTTCTTGATTTATTATAGAAACGAGGTGTCACCAAGTTGTCCAGGTTGGTCTTGAACCCCTGGGCTCAGGCAATTCTCTTGCCTCGGCCTCCCAAAGTGCTGGGACTACAGGCATGGGACACCATGCCCAGTGATCACTCTTTCTTAAGATTATATTCCCTAGCCGGGCTCGGTGGCTCAGCCTGTAATCCCACGCTTTGGGAGGTTAAGGTGAGTGGATTGCCTGAGCCCGCGGGTTTGAGACCCTCCTGGGCAACTTGGCGAGACCTCATCTCTACAATAAATCAAAAATTAGCCAGGCATGGTGGCGTATACTTGTAGTTCCAGCTACTTGGAAGGCTGAGGTGGAAGGATGCCGGAGTCCAGCAGGTTGAAGCTGCGGTGACCGGGAGCAGCCACTGCACTCCAGTCTGGGCGACAAGAGTGAAACCCGAACTCAAAAAAAAAATTAAAATTAAAAATAAAAAGATTATATTCCCTGGGCTTTCAGGATCCACATTTTTTTTTTTTCAATTTTTTTCTATCTCTCTGAGAACTCTTCCTTAGTCTCTTTTTCTAATTTCTCCTTTCCTCCTTAATTTTTTGTTGTTTTGGGTTTTTTTTTTTTTGAGTCAGAGTCTCACTTTGTCACCCAGGCTGGAGTGCAATGGCATGCTCATGGCCACTGCAGCCTTGACCTGCTGAGTTCAGGTGATCCTTCCGCCTCAGCTTTCCAAGTAGCTGGAACTACAGGCATGTGCTACCATACCCGGCTTATTTTTTGGTTTATTGTAGAGACAAGGTCTCACTAAGTTGCCCAGGCTGGTGTCTAACCCCAGGACTCAGGCAATTCTCTCACCTCTGCTTCCCAAGGTGCTGGGATTACAGGCATGAGCCACCGCACCCGGACCTTTGGCTACTTTTGAATGACGCATGAGACTTCACAACCCACTCCTTTCCTCTCCTCTCTGAGCAGTAGTGTTTGCGGAGTAAAGTTTTTCATTATAGACTCAGAAGAGTTCAGCTGTGTTTGAGTAGCGGCTCTCCTGATGGGCAGTGGCTGTCTTGTGTGGTTCTTATATTCCTAAAAAGCAAGCAGAGGCCGAGGTCTTTCCCACATTTTGCTGGTGGATATATTGAAGTGATAGAGATGAAAAGCTAGTGAAAGAGAAAGGTGCCAGAGAGATACTCCATATTCATGACTGATCATAAATAGTAGATGAAATAGATCTACTCTTTAACCTATTTAATCAATTACATAGATTAAATAGATTTCCCAGGAACAAACAATGAAATCTTCTTCAGCCTCCTGGGTGTGTACCACCATGCCCAATGAATTTTTTAAATGTTTTTGTGGAAAAGAGGTCTTGCTGTGTTGATTAGGCTGGTCTTGAACTCCTAGGCTCAAGCAATCCTCCTGCCTAAGCCTCTCAAAGTGCTGGAATTACAGGTGTGAGCCACTGCACTTGGCTGACGATATTTTTCTTCTATAATACTTCTCAGTTAAACTTCATACATACTCTTCTAAACACAAATGACAACTTTGTGAGTACCTCAATACAGGTTCTTGGGAGAGTTCCCTGGTTCTTTGCATCCCCCACTCTAGCATCCTCTTTCTTAATAGGATCAGAGGCTCCACCTAGCTGCTCTCCAGCCCTTTCTACCTTCTAAGCTGAAACTGTGTGACCTACTTTCTCCTCCCCTTTAATTAAAGCAATTCTTGGGCCTTTAGAGTTTCCCAAAGATTTCTGCATGCCTAATTTGTTCCTATTCACATTTCAAAGTTCTCTGCTATTATCTCTAATTTACATATGTTTAATAGCAAATGCTTGAGGCCAGTTTCAAGCTCTCAAACTGTATCTCTTGGTTCTCCCAGTTCAACCTTTCAAAATCTCCTGATATGCCTTTCAGGTAATGTGTTTCCTAGCTCAGATGTCTTGGCTGTTCTGTTGGCGAAGTCAGTTTAGTAATATCTGAACACTGGGTGTTTCTGTTTGACAAGTTGGGGGTTTTGCCTAAAGACTGGACAAGGCTCTCTCTAATCGGCTCAAATGTGGCCGGGCGCGGTGGCTCAGCCTGTAATTCCAGCACTTTGGGAGGCTGAGGTGAGACGATTGCCTGAGCCCCGGTGTTCAAAACTAGCCTAGACAACTTGGGGAGACATCGTCTCTAAAATAATCACAAAAACTAGCTGGGCGTGGTGGCATGCATCTGTAGTTCCAGCCACTTGGAAGACTGAGGTGGAAGGATCGCCTAAGTCAGCAGGTTGAGGCTGCAGTGGCCTGGGTGACAGAATGAGACTCTAACTAAAAAAAAAAAAATCTCAAATGTGTTCATAGCAATCCAGTGCAAAGAACCTGGTTCTATAAAACAAAGTCATCTATAATAAGCACAAAAAAATCTGTGCAGTCGATGTCTTTTTGCACAATAAATGTAAATAGGACACATAAGTGACTCTAATTAGTATCACTCTTTCACAGTTAAACCAATATTTGACTGTTTCTTTCCTCACTTTGTTAGTGTTCAAGTACCTCTGATCTTTGTTGAAGTAAACACTTTCTCCTAATGCCTGAAGGTCACTCCTTGTCTCCTACACAAGACTCACATGGCGACAAAGTCAACTCTATTTTTAGGAGGTCCTGGCTGTTACCTGGTAGTTCCCAGTTCACTCTTTTCAAGGTCAAACTGTAAATCAACATCATCCCTGTTCAAATGTATTCAAGATTGTTCATGCTACCAGATTCTTCTAGTGCAGTGATTCAGAGGTTGAGTTTTGGCATTTCACTCTTATGCAACAATGCATTCCCTCTCTGTCACTTTCCAGTTCTCTGACCTTGGCAATATAAACTACATTTGGCTATATAACTGACTGGCTATATATCCAAACATCATTTTTCTCATCTATAAAATGGGAATAACGATAATACTTATAGGGTTATTGGGATTAAGTGAACTAACACTAAAAGGCACTTAGTATAATCCTTGATAGTGTTCCATAAATGTCAGCTGTTACTGTTAAGAGTAAAATACTAACCTCATATTTATTATACAGTGGTAAAAGGCAAGAAATGCCTGAATGGATTCTCTGAATTGGGTGATATTTAGTTCATCCTCCTCCCCAGGGGAAGCATTATGGTCTATAAATTCTGTATTGTAATAGGAAATATCTATTCTTCATGGATCTCTCTGAATTAGGAGATTAGAAATGTCAGCAAGTGACTTCCCAAATCTAGATACATAGATACACTTTTTTTTTTCCTTTTTGGGCCAAGCGTTTTCATGTAGATATAAAAGGGCTTCAAATTAAATTTTTAAATCTGGCTGAACACTACTCTTTCTCCTAGAGTTTAAGGTTAACATGAGGAAAAACTTCATTCCTTTCTCTGGATAGTTCTTTCGGTGATGCTTCCCAAAGGCTGCTTTGTTTCAGAACCAGCCACGTACGTTGTCTTGCTAACCAAACAGACTAGTAGACGTCACCTCCCAGGCCACTTCTAAAACGGGAACCAATGGGTAATTGTGATGAACAGCTAAGATCAAGTTATATATGAGAAACATGCAAAGACATATAGGAAGCTTTCATGATGCTGTAGGTAGAACTTAAAACACAAGACTTGGATGCCTCATGTAATCAGAAAGCTGTGCCTTAACAGGAAAGAGAAATCTCTCTTCTAAATGGTACCAATTGTTTTCATGTTCTTTTACTTTTTCCTTCCCACATATGTTGATTAGTTAATTAATGGGTTAATTTTTTTTCTTTCTTTTTTTTTTTTTTTGTTTGAGATAGGGTCTCACCAGATTGTCCAGACTGGCCTCAAACTCCCGACCTCAAGTGATCCTCCAGTTTCCCTACATACTTTAAGTCAGTCCTGCCAGTTTAATGTCTGAGAATAATTGCAGTGGGGATATTTGTGCTTGGTAAAAGGTCATAGGGTCCCTGAGACTAATTGGCAGGACTAATAACTCCTGATAAATTCTTTTTGATATTTGTTCAGAATTAAATTCACATTTTCAAGCTTTTTTTTTTTTGAGTTGAAGTCTCACTTTGTCGCCCAGGCTGGAGTGCCATGGCACACTCACGGCCACTCCAGCGTTGACCTGATGGGCTCCGGTGATCCTTCTACCTCAGCTTTCCAAGTAGCTGGAACTACAGGCGCACGCTACCACGCCTGGCCAATTTTCTTTTTGATTTATTGTAGAGACTGAGCCACCAAGCCCGGCCCCAAAAGTTGTTTTTTTAAAGGGAGCATGGGCAAATGTCAAATCCAAGGTGCTATATAAAAGCAAAAAACAGCCTCGGGCACAGTGTCTCATGCCTGTAATTCCAGCACTCTGGGAGGCGGAGGTAAGAGGATTGTGAGTCTTGAGATTTGAGACCAGACTGGGCAACTTGGTGAGACCTCGTCACTATAGCAAATCAGAAACATTAACCCGGTGTAGTGGTGTGCGCCTGTAGTTCCAGCAACTTGGAAGGCTGAGGCAGAAGGATTGCCTGAGCCCAGAAGGTCAAGGCTGTGATAGCATTGACTGTGCCACTGTACTCCAGCCTGGGCGAAAGAGTGAGACTCTGACTAAATAATAATAATAATAATGATAATGATAATAATAATAATAATAAAATAAAAGCAAAAAACAAATCTGAGGTAAAGAATCTGTAAGGTCAGTGTGGCTGGAGGGGTACATCTGTTACCTGCCTGTGGCTATGTCTACAGACTGAGAGAGGATAGTAAGGTTGCTTGGGTACAAGTGATTGGAAATAAGCAAGGATCACATAGTGGTGTTGGGCCTTAAATCCTGACCATGGGCTCAATACAGTCACATTATTATCTCCACTAAACTCCGGGAATTTGCTGGAGGGAGATGAGACTTACATATTTGAAAGAACCCGAGAGCACAGGCATTGGGTGTCACTGTGGTATATGCGAGACATGGAAATACACAGCAAGGAGTTGATGAGTCTGGGAGTGGCAGGGCTGGTCCCAACCAGATGAGAAAGAGGCCAGGCTTGTTCTAGTCTTTCATGCTTGCACTTGTCCTGGTATCTTTCTTGTCCCACTCTTCAGGTCCTGGTGCCCTATCCTCTTTCTCCCCCGCCCCTCCAAACCTGCTCTCAGGGAAAAGTTCTTAATTCAGGAAATCTTCAGTTGTTCCATTAGCAGAGGTGTGGCCAGACTGGCTTCTACACAGCAGAGAAGTGCTCTGGTCTGGGAATCTAGATGGGAAAGATTCCTAAAAATTTCTTCTGACTTTGCAAATATTTTCAAAATTAAGTCTTACTATATCCTAAAAGCAAGCGATGAACAAGCAAAAAGTCAAGTTCTTAAATGTTGACTCCTTCGTGAAATTTCCTCTGACCATATATCCCTGAGCAGTCAACCTTCTCTCTCTTTGGTTGCCATAGCTTTTTGTATATACAGTCATGTGTCACATAGCAACAGGGATATGCTCTGAGGAATGTGTCTTTAGGCAATTTCGTCATTGTGTGAACATCATAGAGTGTACTTAAATCTAGATGGTATAACCTACTATTCGCCTAGGCTACATGGTATGGCCTATTGCTCCTAGGCGACAAAACCTGTCCAGCATGTTACTGCACTGAAAACCGTAAGCAGTTGTACCAATTACGTGATGGTATTTGTATATCTAAACAAAGAAAAAGGACAGTAAAAATACGGTATTACAATCTTATGGGGCCACCATTGTATATGTGGTTGACTGAAATGTCATCCTAGTGCATGACTGTACCTTTATTCAAACTTTATCATATTTTATGCAATGAATTGCTTACAACTCTATCTCTTTGAAGGGAGAGACTTCCCTTTACTCAGCTTTGGTATGTTTTGACTTGGGCGAACACTTAATAAAGTGGAAAGGAAAAGGGGAATCTAAAACCATTCGCAGTGAGGGGCAAGGCTCTTTTCTCAGATACCCTAAATGAACAGCAATAGGAGAGAGGTCAAGTGGATGATGGCATATCTTTATACAAATAATTTCTAATGAGGAAAACGTGTATGCTGTACTATTAAATAGAAACAGCTAATCGAGTTTAATGTCATATATAGTGATGCACAGAAAGAAGGTATGCAAGGAAATGAACCAAACTGCTGAAATCTTGATCTTTAGTTGGGAGTATTATGGATAATTTGTATTTTTACCTCTCTAATATTCAGTATTGCCTAGTTTCTAGGAAGACCATGTATTACTATGCAAGTCAGACCAGAAAATTGCTTTCCCCCAATAAACATCTGTCAGAAAAGAAGTTGCTTTACATTTGAGTCCTTCCAAAGTCCTTTAGCTTATGAAAAGCTCTCTGGCTTTTTTTTTGAAACACAAAGTATTATTTGGGGAAGACACATTAGTCTGAATTGATCTCAAAGAATCATAAACTTTTAGGCAATCATGATTGTCTGCTTTAAAGAAAAAGGAGCAAAGAAATTTAACATGAATTTAACGAATCCTTTCTTTGGGAAGAGGCCCACCAAATTGCAAGTTGCAGATGCCATTGTAGACCTGCTTTTTGGAAGCACCTTTGTATAGCAATGCTGTCAGGGATATACAATGACAATTATGAGTATACACTTGTAGGATGAATGGAACAAAAACTTGTCTTAGTGTTTTACAAATCATACTTGTGGTTTGGGATAAAAATTCCAATGGCAGCATTATGGTTGAAAAATACAAATTAGATAGAAGACAAGATGATGTCTGGACAACTGTCAGATGAGGACACAAATCACTAGAGACACAGACAGCAACTTTAAATTAGATGTCTTCATGGAATGGAAGAGTGAAAAAAAGAAATATTTCTAATTGTTTTATATAATGTGATTTTAAATATATGCTTAAATTAAATTAATAAATTAAATTAATAAATTAAACACTGAAATGAGATACATAGCTATTTCATCTATCTTGCTGAAGGTTTGAATTCAAATTGATCATAATTATTTAAAAATATTTTTTTCTCTTTGAAAAAGTAGCCTTATGTTAGTGTCACTTTTTGCTTTTATAATAAGAGCTGTATGTATGCTTTTATAATAAGAGTAAAATCAAAAGCACAAATTTACCATCCCTTCTAGGGACTCTTAAAATTTAATAGGCGCTTATGCTCTTATATAAGTAATTAAACTTTTATGGTGAGATCCCAGGCATCAGCCGGTGGACGAGGATGGTATTTAGGGAGACAGGGCCATCTACTTAGCCACGAGCGAGGCTGGCTTTGTAGAGGAAGTTTCCACCGGGGAAAATTTCTTGGAGGAAAGACTTTGGAGCTCAGTTTACAAGTGGACATATATTAGGGAGGAAGGACTAAAAAGGCATGTTAGACGTAAAACATTGTACAACAGCATTCTGAAGTTCCCTCTACACAACAGTAGTGTAATTGGTTACACTGATGATTATAAATATATATTTGGAAGATGAATGGAACAAAAAATTGTGTTAGTTTTTTTGTGAATAGTATTTGTGGCTTGGAATACAATGACAGCCTCATGGTTAAAGCAAATACAAATTAGATAGAAGAGAAGCTTTACAAACCACCCCAAAACTTAAGGGCCTCAAACAACAGTCAGACAAGTCATTTATTTGTTGCCATTCTTTGGCTTGGCAGTTTGGACAGAGCTCAACTAGGATGGCTCATCTCTATTCGGCCTCTGTTTATAGTTGTTGGTGGGTCAGTGGGTCAGTCTGAGGCCTGGGTAGAGGATCCTGCCATAGTGGATGGTTGGGCCTCTCTCCAGATGGTCCCTATATGCAGTAACCCCAAATCTGAGAAAGCTTATGTGGAATGTTTACCAATTCCAAATAAGACACCCAGAGGTCCAGCAGGAAAAACACTGCTTTATTAGAACTTATGGGAGGCACTGATGGGTGGCTGGTCATGAGGAATCTGTGCCTTGGGACTGTACAGCAAATAGTTTTATAATCAAGCAAGTTAGTTATTTAAATTGCTATATGGTGTTTATAATGAATTGATTAAGGGTGATGCCTACATGACTTTCGTTTTTTTTGTTTTTTTGTTTTTTTTGAGTTGGAGTCTCACTCTGTCACCCAGACTGGAGTGCAGTGGCCGCTCCTGGCCACTGCAGCCTCAACCTGCTGGGCTCCGGCGATGCTTCCGCCTCAGCCTCCCAAGTAGCTGAAACTACAGTCGCGTGCTACCATGCCCGGCTAATTTTTGATTTATTGTCGAGATGAGGTCTCGCCAAGTTGCCCAGGCGGGTCTCGAACCCTCGGGCTCAGGCAATCCACTCACCTCAGCCTCCCAAAGGCGCGGGATTACAGGCTGAACCACCGAGCCTGGCTGCCTACATTACTTTCACCTTTGCTTGGTCACCTGCATCCCATGACTCATTACTGAGAATATCATATCCTTCAGAGGCCAGCCTTGGCCAGAAACTACTCACCAAGGGAGGAGGAAGAAACCAGGTATATGGGGAAACAGTCTATGACCGGACGACAGTAGCTCCAGTTCCTCTCATTCTCACTGAAGGACTCTGAAGAACATAGTGTTCAAAGACAGTGAAAGTGGAACTACAGGGCTGTGGAAGCCAGGGTTGGAAGTCATATGATGTCACTTCTGCCACATCCTATTGTTCAAGGCAAGTCTCAAAATCAGCTCAGACCCAAGGGGGCAGGGAAACAGATTCCATCTTTGATGAGAGGAGCTTTAAAGAATTTGTGGCCATATCTAACTTACCATAGGGCATCTCCAATAGGGAGAACAGCTTCTGGAAGGGAATAGAGACAGGAATGCATACAAGTTGTAGTAGGAATTTTAAGGAATCTAGCTTTATTTAAATAGAGGAGGCATGTTAATAAGCAGCTTAAGATGAAATGGGGTAGGCACTCTGGGAGGCCCAAACACTGCAACTTGGAGCCAGGACTTTGAGGTATGGGTTAGCAAACCTCAGTCTATGTTCCCAGTTCACGGTCTCAAAATTCCTTTTAATTCATCATTGTTTTCATTTTTTAAAGGATTTTTGCTTTGAAATCTTAAAAGACACTATTTCATTAAAGTAACATGTCCAGGAATAGACCTTACAAAAGCCTTTATGGACTTTCAGGAGACAAAGGGCACAGAGGTAGGAAAGGGCAGTGATTAAACACCTGAGCTCTGGAGCCAGACAGACCTCGAATCAAGTCCTGTCTTGACCAGTAGGAAGCCATGTAACGTTTGACAAGTCACTTAACCTCTTTGAGCTTCAGTTTTCCTCCAATATAACATGGGTCTAAAATGGAACCTACCTCACAGGATGGATGATGCACTTATGGTGGTTTTACCTTGGGATTGTAAGCATCAAATGTTTAAGTAAGTGCTCAGTTAATGTCAGCGGTCATTATTACCTTTGGATTTGTCTTCTTCATCTGTAAAATGGGTTACTGCTGCTGGAATTCCTGGGCCTTATTCTTAAAATGGCTAATGAAATTCTGTATCAAAGAATTTGCAAAGGTAAAGGGCTATGCTCATTCCCAAGGAGAGTGTTCTTTCTTGTGATCTGCGTTCAAAAAAATCTGTTTCAAAGTTAATTGCTTCTCTCCCCTGAGGGAAGACTGACCTCACAGCAAGCATATCTCATGCAGAGTTGTTGCTTTGAAGAAAAATAATGCATTCATTGTCTTAATTGAATATACTATATAAGATGAATCAGGATGCTGGAATCTGTTCACTTGTAAGCACGTATCTTTTTTTTCTCTTTATCAGATATTTCAAAATCACCTACTGTGTTATAGGCCCTGTGCTAGGTATTGGGAATATAATAAGTGAAATCAACATGCTGTCCATAGCAACTTTTAATACTCTGTATTAAATAAAGCCTAAATAAAAACTACATAATTTTCCCCCCCAGGGTATAGTCACAAACATGTCACTTAATTGTTTGTTCTCAATCCTGGGCCATTGTTCAAATTAACTTAATAGGAATAATTTAATATTTTTGGGGGGGTAACACAATTATTTTGATAGAAAATTTTGGAGTCAATCCTAAGTCTGGTCCATCTGTCTGACAAGTAGGGTGAAAATTCCCAAGGCTGGTTAGACCCCTCAAAGTTTTGATGACACAACATCAATTAAAGAAGACCTCTAGCCACAACCACAAGTATATTCTAAAAAAAAAAAAAAAAAAAAAAAGCCGGGCTCGGTGACTCAGCCTGTAATCCTGTGCTTTGGGAGGCTGAGGTGAGTGAATTGCCTGAGCCCGCGGGTTCATGACCCGCCTGAGCAACTTGGCGAGACCTCATCTCGACAATAAATCAAAAATTAGCCGGGCGTGGTAGCGCACACCTGTAGTTCCAGCTACTTGGA
>CAUYQG010063549.1:0-51011 GCA_963574415.1 Tarsius wallacei
GCCTCTCCTGCTTTCAAAAAAAAGGCGGGGGGGGGGGGGGGGTGGTTGAGTATATTTCCAAGGTCTATTTAAATATTAAGATATAGCTATTTTTTTTAATCAAAGTTTATTGCAAGAGTATGTAATAGAATTTTTTTTAGAGCAATACTAATCCACAAAGACTGGTGTATATTTCTCAAACAATCAGAACTTGCATGCTTGAAGAAATCTTACATTTAAAACATTTTTTTAATTCCTAATTTATTTTTTAGAGACAGGATCTCACTATGTTGCCCAGTCTGGCCTCAAACCTGGGCCCAAGGGATCTGCATGTCTCAGCCTCCTGAGTACTTGGGATTATAGGCATGTACCACCATACTTGGCTGAAGAAAACTTTAATTTCTGACACTGACATATTCAACTGTTCATTTCCTATTCCTATTTCATCTACTGTTAAAAATTAAACCTTTTATTTTAGAATAGTTTTAGATTTACAGAAAAGATGCAAAGAGAAGTCCTAACCAACCTTGCATCCAGTTTCTTCTTCTGTTGTTAACACCTTGTCTTACTATGGCACATTTGTCATAACTAATGAGCCAATACTAATACATTGATGTTAACTAAAGTCCACACTTTTATTCAGATTTCCTTCGTTTTTACCTAAGGTCTTTTTCTGTTCCAAGTAGGATCCCACATGGGGTACTATATTACACTTAGTTGCCCTGTCTTCTTTGAGTTCTCTTGGTTATGACAGTTTCTCAGACATTCCTTTTTTTTTTTTTTTTTTGATGACCTTGACAGTTTTGTAGAGTGCTAGTCAAATGTCTTGTAGCGTGGCCTTCAACTGAGGTTTGTCTGATGTTTTTCTCATGATCAGATGAGAGTTACGAGTTTTTGGAGAAACACTACAGAGGTGAAGTGTTCTCATCACAGCATCTCGAAAGCACATGCTATCAGCAAAACTTATCATGGCTGCTATTACCCTTGATCTTCTGGTTGGGGTGGTGTTTGTCAGGTGTCTCCACTGTAAAGTGATTCTTATCCCCCTCTCTTGTCTGTAGTCTTTGGAAGAAAATCACTTTGCACAACCCACTCTTAAGGCATGGAAACATTTAACTCATTTTTAAAGTCACAATATTTAGAGTTGTCTCTTTAGTATGTAGCCATAGCTTTGGGACTATTAGGTGGGCTTGGCAGCAAACAGTCTTATAAATTCTTCTTATTAAGCTGCAACAAAATTGGTGGGGGGAAAACCAAGGGCTATGGCTTGTCCTGCACCTTTAATATTTTTTTCCTCACTTCTTCCCAGGGAAGTTAAAAAGTATACTTACGCTTAGGAAGTGCAAACAACATGATTCTCGCCCCCACCTCCACGGTCTAGTAGAAATAATCCATTGCTTTAAAGGAGGGAGGAAACATGTTTCTTTTTCATTGCTTTAGCAAAGGGTTGGTGAGGTCTGAATCAGTGACATTTTTCTAAGGTCTAGTTATGTTAATCTTAACATTTACATCAAACAGTTTCAGTTTCAGTGCCTCTGAAACTTCCTTCGTCCCTACCCTTTTAGGATCAACAAATTCCTAAAGTGTGAATGTTCATGCCCAAAGAAAACATTTGTAACTTTTAATCTTATTTTTAAAAAATTTACAGAAGTAACATTTCTTAAAAATTAAGGCCAGGCACAGTGGCTCATACCTGTAATCTCAGCACTTTGGGAGGCTGAGGTGGGAGGATAGCTTGAGGCCAGGAGTTTGAGATCAGCCTGGGCAACAAAGCAAGACCTTGTCTCGACAAAAAAATGAAAATAAAAAAAAGTAACCGAATGTGGTGGTACACAACTGTGGTTCCAGCTACTCAGGAGTTGTGATCCTGCCACTGTACTCTAACCTAGATGAGAGAGTAGACTCCGACTCAAAATAAAAATAAACATGAAAAATTAAACAATCCAGAAGTATATAAAAAGTGAAAATCAAGACCTTGCTGACTCTGCCTATGGTAGAATTAACTCTGTTGTTAAATGTCGAATTCTTTTTGGCTTTCTATCAAAGATGAAAGTGTTATTTTACTAAACTTACTCTACTATAAAACAGTGTGGAGAAACTAAACGGAGAAAGAGACTTGCTTGACATTTGGCTTGGTTGTGTACTTGTTTCCTATTTAAGCAAATATTTATTGAATACCGAGATATGTGGGGAGATAAATGATGTAAAAGCTACTTTCTGTCCTCAAAGAAGAGGGAAGTCTTCCATAAACAATAAAGAGATCAACAAACATCTTCAGGCAGTCACATGCAGAACTTTAAAAAACTAATTTTTGCCTTGCTAATATGATTATGCTCTACTCAGAATACATTGTTTAATTTACTTAGTTTATTTATTTATTTATTTTTTTTTTTGAGTTGGAGTCTCATTCTGTCGCCCAGACTGGAGTGCCGTGGCCGCTCTCCGCTACCGCAGCCTCGACCTTCTGGGCTCAAGCGATCCTCCTGCCTCAGCTTCCCAAGTAGCTGGGACTACAGGCATGGCAACCACTCCTGGTTATTTATTTATTTATTTATTGTAGAGACAGGGTCTTGCTATGCTGTCCAGGCTGGTCTTGAATTCCTGGCCTCAAGCTTTCCTCCTGCTTTGACCGCCCAAACGTGCTGGAATTACATGCATGAGCCACCACACCTCGTCCTATTCACATTTTAAAAAATCATCTTATGACTAAGGTGAGCACAACAGTTTTTCTTTGGAGGATTACCCCCAGTCTTCCTGAAAGAAAGATGTTAGTGTAAAGTGGTCCTTGCACCACCAGTGTCAGGATCAGTGTATCCCTCAGCCTTCCTTCCTATAACACACATCCACCTGATACCTATAAAAATGAGGAATGAAATAACCTTGGGCCTCCAGACCTGTGACTGCTCAGACAGTGGGCTGAGGAGGCAGAAGGTGAGGAAAACATTCCCCCTGGTTTTGTGGTCAAGCACACAGAGCATAACCTCCCTTTCTCCCCTCTGAAGTTAGAAAAGTGTCATGAAGAATGATACATGAGGAAAGGGGGTCCACTGCTTGCAACTCTATACCTGTGGGTTCTAAAGTGCAGGCTTTCAGGTGTCAAGCATGCATGGCCCTCCATCGGAGCCTTCTGCTTGGTTCACTGGTCTACTCTTGTGGACATGTCACACTGACTTCATGACTATAATTATGGTGAGTTTTGGTGTTTCACAGGGTCAGAAATGCCTTCATGTTCTTTTTCAGAATTATTTTTGGACTTTTGTTTTATTTTGTTTAGGTGTTTATTTTTGAGTCAGAGTCTCACTCTTTTACCTCGGTGGGAGGACTATAGCAGGATCATGGTTCACCACAGCCTCCATCTCCTGGGCTCAGGTGATGCTTTCCCCTCAGCCTCGCAAAGAGCTGGGACTACTGGAAAATGCCAACATGACCAGATACTTATTTATTTATTTATTTATTTTGAGTTGGAGTCTCTTTGTCACCCAGGCTGAAGTACAGTGGTACGCTCACAGTCACTGCAGTCTCGACCTGCTGGGCTCAGGTGATCTTCCGCCTCAGCCTTCCCAGTAGCTGGAACTACAAACTCACGCCACCACGCCCAGCTAGTTTTTGTGATTTATCCTAGAGACAAGGGCTTACCAAGTTGCCCAAGCTGGTCTCCAACCCCCGGGCTCCCAAAGTGCTGGGATTACAGTCTGAGCCACTGCACTCAGCCGATTTTTTTTTTAATAGAGATGAGGTCTTGCTATGTTACCCAGACTCCTAAGCTCAAGCAATCCTCCCACCTTGGCTTCCCAAAGTGCTGGGATTACAGGTGTGAACCACTATGCCCAGCCCCTCTATACGTTTTAGATTCATATTGTTAATATTTGTAGAACAACAAAAAATAAGACCAACGTTAGCATATTGTTTGGAATTACATTGAAGCTGCAGGTCTATTTGAGAAAACCGACATTATCATTACTTTTTCTACTGTGCAATATATTCTCTCCATTTAATGGGCCTTGAATTTTCAGTGTCTTTTAAGAAAATTTTATTATTTTTGTCATTAAAAAAATAAAGCGCAGGGTGGTCCATGAGTGTAAGTTCTTCTGTAATAAAAGGAAAGGGCTACCGGTTGCTTCTCCCCGCTTGCATTTAGGGTTCAGGGAGGGGATCCCCTTCTTCACCGGGTCCTCATTGCACCCTGGCCGCTGTCTCGCAGAGGCACACCGGCAGCTGCCTCAGCCGCGTAGGCCGTGGGGCCAGCCCGTTGCCCGCCCTAGGCCCACAAGGCTCCCTTTCAGAAGGGACTTCAGGAAGCCCCCGCCTGCTTCCCATTGCCCGCCAAGCTAAAGGTGAAGCGTTCACCCAAACCCGTAGAACGCGCCAGGACCGGGTGAGGGTGGTGGGTGGCGTTGTTTGTCATCAGATCCATTATCTCATCTAGCAGCTTAGGTGCTCTTGCAGGCTGGGTGTCCCCTGGCCGTTTAAGGGGCTGTGCAAAGTGTGGGATCCCAGGTTAGCCAATAACTTTAGGAATGACACCCCACTGTCCAGCGAGGCTAATTCTTCCCATCTTCGAGTGCTGAATTCACCCGGTGAGAGAGTTTGCATCTGCTGCGTGCCAAGGGACTGCGGTTCGTAGGTTCAGACGGTAGGGTTTGGAACCATCGGTGGTCCCAGAGTGCCCTTCCCTGCACCGCGCTGTTGCAGCGCGGTCCCCGGCAGGACCAGCCATGGAGGGGCGGGGCCCTGGAAGGGCGGGGCCTGGGGAGGGAATGGGTTAGGCGGGGCGGGGCCTGGACTGGGGCGGAGCCTGGACTGGCCTGGATGGGGCAGAGCCATGCCAGGCCTGGGAGGAGCTAAGACCGGGGCGGGGCCTGAACCAGGAGGGGAGGGACCGGATCACTCACGCGCCTGGTAGGTCTGTGGCTGTTGTTCTCTGCGGACTGCCAGTCTGATCTGGACCGGCTTCCTAGCTCTATCCGTCTTGTGCTTGTCCGGTTCCTCCCCTGGACACGTACAGGGGTTTAAACAAAGGAGAAATGTCCATCAGTGGTTCCGAGCTTTTTTCTCTTTCCACGTTTCTTACCAATGGAGTTGATGAGAGGGACACAGGCCTGTCAGGAAAGAGCTCTGCACAGTAGAGACGAGAAGCCGCCTTCCGATGATCAAAATGCCACTCTTCACTGCCTTTAATGGCCTAAAAAATTGCATGAGTTATAAATCTTATTGTTTAAAAAAAAAAAAAAAACCAAGACAATATGGAGTAAAAAGCAAAACCCCCTTCATATTCCCTGTCTCCACTTCCGCTTTCCAAAGGTAAGACCACTGTTGAAAGTTTGGTACCTCATTCTAAAAGCCTCCCGGTCCGGTAAGTGTGCACACACACAATACACATTAAACACGAACGTGGTATTTTTTCTCACACAAATAAGATTATATTTTACATACTTTTTAAAAAAACAGACTTAACTCTGTATGGGGAGAGTCTTCCTGGCAGTATATCAGACCCATCTCGTTCTTTTTAACAGGTGCATAGCACTCTATAGAATGGATGTAACCTTGAAAATATATTTGGTAGCTGTATTAGTTTTCTGGGACTGCCATAACAAAGTACCACCCACTTGGTGGCTAAAACAAAAGAAATTTCTTCTGTCATAGTTCTGGAGACTAGAAGTCTGATATCAAGGTGTCGACAGAGCCATTCTCTCTCTTCTCCATGGGAGGAGCTTTTTATGCCTCTTCCAGCTTCAGGAGCCCTGGCAATCCTTGGTATCCCTTGGCTGATAGCTGCACTGTTCCAGTCTCTGCCTCTCTTCACCTGGTCTTCCATGTGACCTTTTCTGCACGTCCCTGTGTGTCCTCTCCTCTTCTTATAAAGACACCAGTCATTGAACTTAGGATCCATCTTAACTAATGACATCTTCAAAGACCTTATTTCAAAATTCTGAGATCCCAGGAGGGCCTGAATTTTGGAGGATGCTATTCAACCCACCACAGTAACTATAGGTTTTGAGGTTTTCATTTTACTACACATGGTCCGTGGCCCAGCCCCAACCCAGATGGAAAAGTCAGAACAGCCCATTCCTATAGAACTTTCCATGTATTCTGTCAGCAAATATGTACTAAGCACATTGATTGGAATGAACTGTGGATGAGACGCTGTGGCCCTGCCTCACACCATGCAGTTGCTCTGTGAGGACAGGGACCCTGCCTGTCGTATCCACCAGCCCATCTGCAGGGTCTAGCACAGTGCCCAGCATGTAACAAGTGAGTGCTCAATAAAGGAATGAATGAATGGATGAATGAGAGGTATAGATGGATGGACAGATAATTACAATATGTAAGGATGTGATGTTGTGATGGAAACAAGTACAAGGCCAAGAGTGCTTTGGAGACGGCCAAAAGAGCAGCCATAGTCTAGACTTTTGGGGGCCAGAGCTACTTTCTTGGAGGAGTAACTCCTCAGTTGAGACCTGGCTGGAGTTAGTTAAGCGAAGGGGCAGGGTGGGAAGGGATGGAATGTTCCAGGTGGAGGAAACAGTGGCTTGGCACCTAGAGGTGAAACATATTGTGGAGAATTGGACACCTATCTGTAAGAACCTCAGAATGGTTCCTGAGACATCTCCACAGGAGATAAGGTGTCTGGGCCATCCAGAACAGGATTGTCTGGTAGAAACTTCCACTGTGATGGGAGTGATGTAGGTCTGATCTGTCCAAGATGGTAGCCATGAGCTGCTTGTGGTAGTGAGCACTTGAAATGAGGCTGGTGAGGCCTGGTGTGGTGGCTCTCACTTGTAATCCCAGCACTTTGTAGGGCTGAGGTAGAAGGATCACTTAAGCCCAGGAATTTGGGACTAACCTGGGCAACATAGCGAGACTCCAGCTTTAAAAATATATATTAAAAAAATTATTGCTAAATGTAAAAAAAAGAAATGAGGCTAATGTAAATGAGGGACCGAACTGTTAATTTTATGATATTTTAATTTAATTTAAATAGCCACATGGGCTGGTGGCTATCCTATTAGACAATGCAGCTCCAGATTCTAACCTTCTAGCTTTATCCGAAATCACAATTTTATCCATTAGTTCCATTTCATTTAATACTAAGACCTTTGCCAGGTCTCCTGTCAGGAAGCCAAATGGATTTGAGTTTCGCCTCCTCTCTGGGTTAACAGAGGCGTTAAGGCCAAGAGCTGGCTTGGAGTTGCAGAAAGAAGGCTTAGGTAAGAAATGGTAATAACATTTAAGAAATGTCTATGGCAAACTCGAAGCACATAATGGCTTTTTGGAGCATACATTGCCACTTTTAATAAAAAAAAAAAGAATGTAAATACGTAACTGCAGATCAGATGTCAGGGTTGGGAGGAAAGCTTCTTTTCATGATGTGCCCTTTTAGACCCTTTGATTGACTATATGCACACTCTATCATTAAAAGCAAACCAAAACAAGCCGGGCTTGGTGGCTCAGCCTGTAATCCCGCACCTTGGGAGGCCGAGGTGAGTGGATTGCCTGAGACTGCGGGTTCGAGACCCGCCTGGGCAACTTGGCGAGACCTCATCTCCACATTAAATCAAAAAATTAGCCGGGCGTGGTAGCGCGCGCCTGTAGTTCCAGCTACTTGGAAGGCTGAGGCGGAAGGATCAGCGGAGCCCAGCAGGTCGAGGCTGCGGTGGCCGGGAGCGGCCACTGCACTCCAGTCTGGGCGACAGAGTGAGACTACAACTCAAAAACAAAACAAAACAAAACAAAAAACCAAAACAAAGCAAAAACACGGAATGTCAATGGCAAACAGTGGCTACTACAGACCTACGGAAATCGGATTTCCCGTCAGCTGTGAGAACCAGCCCAGCAAGGTCTGAAGTCTTTGGGATTTGCTCAGATGCATTGACGGTAAACGGGGTTTAGAAGCCTAATCTTTTCTCAGAGACAATGCTGCCTCACTATTGTCTGGAGATGTTCGGAAGCCTCCCTGAATTCCATTAAGAAGCGGCCACTTAAAATGTGCGTGGTGCAAAATAAACCGTGAGTTGTGACTTTTGAAATGTAGCTGGGAAAGAAAGACTGAATCACAACTGAAAATGTGGCCTCAAAAGAGAGAGAGAGTCAGGGTAGGAGTCCGCCCGGTGCCTCCAGGGATGCGTCAGAGCGGTCGCCCAGCAGGCTGACACAAGTCCTCCCGCAGGCTTGGCAAGCCATGAGCCTGCCCCACAACAGAGGCTGCTGTCTCATCTGGCCATCACCCTGATAAGAGTATCCTCTCAGGACATGGGCTTTCCTTTGTTCTGTCTCTAGGGTCCATAAGTCACTTTCTTATCTTAATTTGCATTTCCAAGTGAGCTTTCCCGCTGGGGAGAGGCAGCGATAACTGGTTGGAACAAGCAGTGTGGTTACACTTGTCTTCCGCAGAAATGAATGCCTTAATGCTGGGCAGTGCCCACGCTCAGTCTTGAGAGAGCTTGGATTTAGGGAGCCTGCATCATACACACTACCAAAGTAGGGTTGGGTGGAGAGAAGTCCATCCATTCTCAGTTTCCCCACTCACTAGTGTGTGAGCTTGGCCTTGTTGGTTGACTTCTGAGCTTCAAGCTCCTCCTGTATAAGATAGAAACGAAAAAGCATTGCAGAACTTGGGTGAAAATGGAGAAACTCTATGCAAAACTCTTGAGAGCATGCTATGCAATTGATACTCGATAAATGGAGCTATTACTAAATGACACAAGATTTCCCCTTAGTGAGCTGGGTGTGCAAGCCACCTCCGGCACTGCAGTGACCCCAGCCATATGCAGCAACTTCTGATTCCCTCAGTAAACAGTTTGGACAGGGCACAGTGGCTCACACCTAAAATCTCAGCACTTTGGGAGGCCAAGGTGAGAGGATTGCTTGAGGCCAGGAGTTTAAGATCTGCCTGGGCAACACAGTGAGACCTCGTCTGTACAAAAATAAAATAGTTAGCTGGAGCAGGGCTCAGTGGCTCAGCCTGTAATCCTGCACTTTGGGAGGCTGAGGTGAGTGGATTGCCTGAGCCCACGGGTTCAAGACCCACTGAGGCTGAAGGATCACGGAAGCCCAGCAGGTGGAGGCTGCAGTGGCCGGGAGTGGCCACTGCACTCCAGTCTGGGTGACAGAGTGAGACTCCAGCTCAAAAAAAAAAAAAAAAAGGTTAACTGGACATGGTGGCGCACACAGTCCCAGATACTTGGAGGGCTAAGACACTGAGGAGGAAGGATTGCTTGAGCCCAAGAGCTCCACTGCACCCCAGCTTGGGTGACAGAGTGACACCCTGACTCAAAAAACATTTTTTAAAAAAAGAACACACACACACACACACACACAGGAAAAGTAGTTTAATCAGTAATCAGCTAGTGACAGAATGAGAAATTCTACGTTTTCATCGTCATTCTAATCAATGTAGAAATGTGGTGTAACTTTTTTCCCCTTAAAAGAATCTCTCTGTGGCCTCCAAGCCCATTCCATTACTGCGTCATTTCTCTCTTCCATTTGCAGCAGAACTCCGTGGAAGGGTTGTCTACACTCCACCCCCAGTGTGCTCCCTGCCATTCTCTCTGGAGGCTTCTCCAGCCAGGGATTGCCCCATACAGGATACTGTAATCAAGATTCACCGACCCTCATGGGGCTACGCCTAACACTTCATTCCTAGTCCTCCTCTTTCTTGACCTTCTGTGGCCCTCAGCCCAGCTGACCACACCCTCTTCCCTACACAGTTGTCTTCATTGGGCTGCAGGGTTGCTGTACACCCCGAGTTTGCTTCCTGCATCCCTTGCTGCTGCTTTTGCGTTTCCAGTGCTGTTCCTCCTCACCCTCAAACTCCGCCGGTTGGGATGCCCCAGGTCCTCTTCCTTTCTGGGGGTCTCACCTGGTCTCCTAGTTATCAATAGGCTGATGACTTCCAATTTTATATCTCTAGCCAAGACCTTCCCCTTAGTTCAACTTTTTGGTCAACTGCCTTTTGGAACAGGTATCTCAAGCCTAACACGGCCAACATGGAACTCTTGCTCTCTCCCCCAAAACTCACTTCTCGTACAACTTCTCATTTCAGGAAGTAGCAATTTCATCCTTTCAGTTGCTGCTATGGACTGAATTTTTTTTTTTTTTTGAGTTGGAGTCTCACTCTGTTGCCCAGACTGGAGTGCAGTGGCCATTCCCGGCCACCGCAGCCTCAACCTGCTGGGCTCCGGCGACCCTTCCGCCTCAGCCTTCCAAGTAGCTGGAACTACAGGTGCACGCGACCATGCCTGGCTAATTTTTGATTTATTGTAGAGATGAGGTCTCGCCAAGTTGCCCCGGCGGGTCTCGAACCCGCAGGCTCAGGCAATCCACTCACCTCAGCCTCCCAAGGCGTGGGATTACAGGCTGAGCTACTGAGCCTGCGGACTGAATTTTTAATCCTCCTCACCCCTCCGTTGGTATGTTGTGATCCTAACTCCCCCTCCCCCACCACATAACTGTATTGGAGGTAGGGTCTTTAATAAGGTAATTAGGGTTAAGTGAGGTCATAAGGGTGAAACCTTAATTTGATAGAACTGGTATCCTTATAAAAGAGGAGACATCAGAGCTGTCTCTCCACCAGTGAGAAGGTGGCTGTCTGCAAACCAGGAAGAGAGTCCCCACCAGAAACAGACCATGTTGGCACCTTGATCTTAGACTTCCCAGCCTCCAGAACTGTGAGAAATATATTTATGTTGTCTAGACCCCCCAGTCAATGATATTTTCTCACAGTAGCCAAAGCTCACTCTCATACGGTCATGCAGGCCCAAAACTTGGTGTCATCCTTGACTCCTCCTCATCTTTCATACCCTATGTTCAATCTGTCAGCAAGCCCTATGGAATCTATCTTCAGCCAGATCTTTCCTGCTGCTTATTGCCAACATGATTCAGGCTGTAGATATGTCTCTTGGATGATTGCAGTTACCTCCCAGCTAATCTCCTGGGTTTGGATTGTAGCACTTTAATCCCAGTCAACTCTCAGAGCAGTGGCCAGAGGGATTCTGTTAATGTTAACACAGATCGTGTGCCACTTCTGTGCCAGAACACGTCGGAAGAGTTTCCCATCTTGCTCAGAGCAAAGTTGTCATCTACTGACATGGCCTGCAGGGCCAGTATGATCTATCTGCACTCCCCTCCCCCAGCCATAATTCCACCTGCCCCCTCACCACAGACTTCATCTTCCTCACTCTTCTCTTCACATGCTGAACTTCCAACTGCTTCTCACACAGATTTGCACATGCCTGTGTCCCTCCCACCTCTAAGCCTTGGTGCAAATGTCCTCTCAGCAATTCCTTCCCTGGCTACCTTATCTGGAATTGCAGCTCCCTCACCCCAACAGACACACACACTCACTCACTCACTCACTCCCTCTCCCTTTTCCTGCTTTGTTTTCCCCATAGCACTGTTGCCATCAAACGTTGTGTATGGTTTGCTCCTTCGCTTGCTTTTTGTCTGTCTTCTGCCACTAGAGCACTCAGATGAAAACCTAGGTCCTGGGAATGTGGGAATTTTTTTTCTGTGTTGTTCATGACTGTACCCCATTATCTGCAGATATTTTCTGCCATAGAGTGGCATCCCATAAATATTCACTGAATGAATAAATATCTATTTCTTTACCTGTTATTCATAAAGCACAATCTTTTGAAATAAAACATTATTCCTTAACATTAGCTTACAGTCAGGCATGATGGTTCACACCTGTAATCCCAACACTTTGGGAGGCCAAGGTAGGAGGATTCCTTGAGGTCAGGATTTCAAGATCAGCCTGGGCAATATGGCAAGATCCTGTCTGTACAATTAATTTAAAATTTTAAAAATATATGGTTTACATAACTGTCTTTAAAGACTTTTACTCTTGAAAGGATCACCTCTCTTTTAATTTGCCCCACAGCTGACTGAATCCAGGCAGTTTGAACCACAGGGTCACCTGTGGAAGGATACTCTTTACGTAGGCAAAATCCTACAAGGAAAAGAAACATCTGTAAACATTTGTAAATGTTTAAGGAAAAATAATATTAGAGTAGCATATTTAAAAAGTAAAGTTTAGCTAGATGCGGTAGCTCACGCCTGTAATCCAAGCACTTTAGGAGGCAGAGGCAAGAGGATTGCCTGAGCTCAGGAGTTTGAGACCAGCCTGGACAACTTAGTGAGACCTCGTTTCTACAATAAATCAAGAAATTAGTCAGGCATGGTGGTGTGCGCCTGTAGTTCTAACTATTTGGAAGGCTGAGACAGAAGGATCGTCTGAGCCCAATAGGTTGAGGCTGCGGTGGCCGTGATCGTGCCACTGCGCTCCAACCTGGGTGACAGAGTGAGATTTTTGACTTAAAAAAAAAAAAAGGTAAACTTTGGGCATATGATACTTCTAAAGGCAGATTAGTTGAAGCACTTGAGTTCATCTGGAAAAAACCCAGCCTGTTACCTGAAAAGGCTTCCTTAGGAACATGGGACGATTCCACCTTTCTGGGATTGGACTATCTCTTGGAGAGACAATATATGCGATTCTGACAGTCTCAGTGGTTTCCTTGGGACGTACCTGTAGAAAAAAGAAAATTACCCAGAAAAGCAGCAGTTCTAATGTCTTTCTGGCTCCCCGGGGCGTCCTGCTGAGAGCACTTTCCCAGGATGCCTGTCGCAAGCAGTCTGGTTTCATAGCTTCTTCATCCTCCCGCCAACCCCACCCTGACCCCTTGGAGGAAGGCTGACAGCTCTGGGCTGCAGCCAAGGACTGTTATTAGAACACCATGTTCTAATATCTCCTGTGGAGACTGCTGACTGTTTTTGCTTCAGAATCCCCCTTTAGTAAAATCCTTCTGCAGAATAGATCTAAAATTATATAAGGCCACAACAAATCTTCTTTATTTTAAGAGACAAATTCTCTCTCTGTCCCCTAGGCTAGAGTGCAGTGGTGCAATCATGGCTCACTGCAGCTTCAATCTCCTGGGCTCAAATGGTCCCCCTGTCTCAGCCTTCCAAGTAGCTGGGACTAGAGGCACACATGACCATGCTCAGGATTTTAAAAAATTGTAGAGACGGAGGCTAGCTATGTTGCCCAGGCTGGTCTCAAACTCCTGACCTCAAGTGATCCTCTCACCTGGGTCTCCCAAAGTGCTGGAATTACAGGCACGAGCCACTGTGCCCAGCCTCAAAAATATATTCTTTCTGAAAGAGGCAGGAAGAGTCAGAGGCTGCGTGAGCTTGGGCAAGGGGTGTCCTCAACTGGTTCAGCTAGAGCCTTCCCTGCCTCTACTTGCCTCAGTGAGGAATTAACTCTGGCAGCTTCTTCCTCTAAAACACAATGCTGGAAGGCTGAGGCGGAAGGATCGCCTAAGCCCAGCAGGTCAAGGCTGCGGTGGCCGTGAGTGTGCCACTGCACTCCAGCCTGGGCGACAAAGAGTGAGACTCCAACTCAAAACACACACACACACACACACACACATACATACACACACACAATGTGCTGGGTGTGCCAGATCCACACCGCCTCCCATGTCCCCTGCTGGTGGAGAGTTCATTACAGAGAGGACCGTCGCTGGGCTTGGTTCTTGCCAGCCCTTGAGGGTGAGCGTTGATGGACTCCAGCTCATCCCTTCAAATGTGCTTCTCTTGATGAAAGTCTCTGCTCATTTCTGAAAACTTTCTGAAATGGGCTGTTAAGAAACTGGTGACATGAACCTTGAATGGCAGAAAAGGAATAAGAAAAAAATGCAGGAGATACTTACATAGCAGCTTGAACTACAATTGTCTACAATCCCCAGGCCCCCAAGGCCCATCTTGCTTTCTGTCCTTTCCTTTGAGACTCTGGTTGGATAGAAGACTCATTTTCTGTCTTTTAGCACGTCACTTAATTTTGTCGTGGTAATACACATACCTAGTTTTAAACATCCAAACAGCACAGAACGTCTTCATGAAAAACAACAAGGCCGGGTACAGTGACTTATGCCTGTAATCCCAGAACTTTGGCAGGCCGAGGTGGGAGCATCACCTGAGGCCAGGAGTTCAAGACCAGCCTAGGCAACATAGCAAGACTCCATCTCTATAAATGAATAAAAAAGAAAGAAAGAAAAAGAAAAGCACCAGGGCCTGGCTCCATCTCTCTCCACCTTCCCCCACCTCGCCTCCCCTCTCAGGTGTCAGAAGGGCACTTTTAATTTTGCATAGTCATGGCTATCAGCCATTGTGTTTCTTCTCCAGAAACAATGAAATCTGCTGTGCTCTATCTACAGATTTATTCCAAACATTTAAGACAAAGAAGCAGTGTTTATTATGTAAATATCCAGGCCTTTTAAGACCTTTTGGACTCTAACTCTGAGGGCCACATTCATGGCAGATCACTGAACACAACTCTGACTCTGGCGGGGGCCCACCCAGTTATCTTCCAATCATGCCCTTTGGGGTGGCGAATCCTGTCATGTAGAGACTCTTCATTCCACACGTATCCATGTGGCTGGAGACCAGGCTTGCCAGGTACAACATAGAAGTTGTGCAATTAGCTGGAAGGTAGTGACTGACTATGTCTTGCCTGCTGCCTTGCAATAAAAATCAGGGAAAAAAGACACTGTATTCTACCGTGTCCGGTTGCCAGATGGCCCACTAGAGACTTTAGGCTTTGGGGCAGGAGATACTGACAAAAATCCAGGCTCCGGTGTTGTTGTCAGCGCCTGTTGACATCATCCTGCATCAGCAGCAAAAACGTTCAATTATGCTAGCAGAAAGATAGAACAAATACTTTTTTTTTTTTTTTTGAGTTGGAGTCTCACTCCATCGCCCAGGCTGGAGTACAGTGGTGCACCCACGGCCACCCCAGTGTCTACAACGATCCTTCCACCCCAGCCTTCCAAATAGCTGGAACTATAGGCTCGCGCTACGACACCCGGCTAATTTTTGATTTATTGTAGAGGCAAGGTCTCATCCAGTTCCCCGGGCTGGTCTCAAACCTGCAGGCTCAGGCAATCCACTTGCTTTGACCTCTCAAAGTGCTGGGATTATAGGCTGAGCCACTGAGCCCAGCCACAAGTACTTTTTAAAAGATGCAAAGGACTTTGAAGGTGACTGGAGTTTAAACATGTGAGAATAAACATAATTTTTTATCAATTAAAAAAAGATGCAAAAATTGACTAAGTGTAGTGACTCACACCTGTAATCCCAGTACTTTGGGAGGCCAACATGAAAGGATCACTTGAATCCAGGAGTTTAAGACCAGCCTAGGCAACACAGCAAGACCTCATCTTTGAAAAACTCAAAAAATTAGCTGGGCGTGGTGGTGTGCACCTCTAGTCCTGGCTACTCAGGAGGCGGAGGCGGGAGGATTGCTAGAGACCAGGAGATCAAGGCTGTGGTGATACAGTGAGCCTTGATAGGACCACTGCACTCCAGCTTGGGTAAGAGTTGAGACCCTGACTCAAAAAAAAAAAAAAAAAAAGATGCAAAAGTCCTGTTCATCAAATAATGATGAAAAAGAAGCCACATTCAGGGCACAGATACGATAATACCAACAAAGCGGGGACAGTCTTGCTTTCCGTTTCAGACTGTGTGTGACCTCGGATGGGCCAGGGTTTCATTCTTGGCTTTTTCCCTTAGGAGCTGTTGGCTCTTGTCAACTGAATATTTGCAAGTCTGTTTCTTGAGGCATAAAGGGTCCCTTCTTTATGAATCTTGTGGGACAAGGAACCTAGGCCGTCAGCATGCTCCATCACACAATAGGATTAATCCACGGCAGTTCTTTCCCTCTTTTCTCTCTTCTGACCCTATTCGCAGTGGGTTTCCTGTTCTTCACTCTCGTTAATCCTATTTCCGGCAGGGCTGGACCAACAGCTGCAGACTGACCTTGCCTTCAAATGCATTTTTTTCAACCAGCGTTTCCGGAAAGAATTCCAGCTGTCTCTCTATCCTGTTTTTGCTGATTGGACATTTTGAGTTTCAAGATATTTTACTTTTCCAAGGTAAGCTAAAAATAATCTTCCTTTTTCATTTCTAGACATGCAGTGTGACAAGTCTAGAGATAGGTGTCTTAATCTCAACTGCTGTAAACCCGGTGAGCTGGCAGGAGACAGAGATGATAAAAATTCTGGTATTTTATGAGTATCTGATAGATGAAGATCCCAGAATGTGTGAGCTTGTGTATCTGGTTCCCCATGGATGAGACGTAAAACCTGCACATGCCTCATTTTACTGTCAGGATTAATTTCCTTGACCAAGTTTTTCAAAGGTATTCTAGCAAGAAACCTTTACGAAGGGGACCCCCCAAAACTCCAGAATTTATTTATAAAAAATTGTGTATTTATTCTTACATGTTTAAACTTCGATCACCTTCAAAGTACTTTCTGTTTGGTGTAATACACCTATCCAGATGCTTTTTCCACTACTCAAAACAGTTTTTTTTTTTTTTTTTTTTGAGTTGGAGTCTCACTCTGTCACCCAGACTGGAGTGCAGTGGCCGCTCCCGGACACCGCAGCCTTGACCTGCTGGGCTCTGGCGATCCTTCCGCCTCAGCCTTCCAAGCAACTGGAACTACAGGCGCGCTCTACCACGCCCGGCTAATTTTTTGATTTATTGTAGAGATGAGGTCTCACTTGCCCAGGCGGGTCTCGAACCCGCGGGCTCAGGCAATCCACTCACCTCAGCCTCCCAAAGGCGCGGGATTACAGGCTGAGCCACCGAGCCCAGCTTATCCTGGTTTTTTTAACCAAGCAATTGGTTCCATTATTCTGTAAATTTTTATGTGTTCACAAACATCATTTCAATTTAATGTATCAAAGGCAAATGTAATGGGTGAATAATTCATATTAATGTTTGTCTTAGTCTATTCAGTCTACTGTAACAAAATACCATAAACTGGGTAACTTGTAAGCAACAGAAATTTATTTTTCAAGGTTCTGGAATCAGAAAAGTCCAAGATCAAAATACTAGCAGAATCAGTGTCTAGTAAGGGTCCCTTTCCTGGTGCAAAGAGGGCACCTTCATACTATATTCTTACATGGTAGAAGGAGCTAAGCAGCCCTCTGGTATCTCATCTTTTTGTTTGTTTGGTTTTGTCTTTTCTGAGTCAGAGTCTTACTCTGTTGCCCAGGCTGGAGTGCAGTGGTACAGTCACGGCTCACCGCAGCCTCAACATCCTGGAATCAGTCTGTCTTTCTGCCTCAGCTTCCCGAAAAGCTGGAACTATAAGTGCGTGCTACCACACCAAACATATCTATCTATCTATCTATCTATCTATCTATCTATCTATCTATCTATCCATCTATCTATTTATTTTAGAGAAGAGGTTTTGCTTTGCTGCCCAGGTTGGTCTCAAACTCCTGGACTCAAGCTATCCTCTGGCCTCAGCCTCCCAAAGAACTGAGAATTCAGGCATGAGCCACTGTACTCAGATATTGGGAACTCCTTTATATGGGCACTAATTCCACTAATGAGAACTCTGCCCTGATTATTCCCTTGAGTCCCTACCTGATACCATCACATTAGTAAGTAGATTTCAACATATGACTTCAGGTGAGACACAAACATTCAGACCACAGCAATGGTATAATCCAACTGTAAAATAGAGTCAGATTCACCATAGTCTCTCAGCCATTTGTACATGCATGTCTTCCATCATATTTAAATTATAATTAAATTGCAATGTTAACATAAGTTTTTTTCAGTTTTACTGCTTATTTTTGACCCAAACATTTAAGCCATTTCTACAACAGGTTAACTGTAACTATTAAAATAACTACCTAAGAAGATAAGCTCAAGTACTAGCCTAGAACTTGACCTTCTTATGCAGTTCTAAAGTTGACCCTGATATAAGCTTTAAGTCAATTTTTTATTTGCTCTTTTGATCATTGCTGTTGTTGCATTGTGCTTTATGAATAATACTTTTCTCCTTTTATTTGAATCTGGTGATTTTCATTTAATGATTCATGATTATCATACACCTACTACAAAAGAATATGCATTCTGAGCATCTGCAGTTGCATCCCTGGATTAGATTTATGGTTGATAGGCAAATATTAATTAGCTAAAAAGTTAACCCTAAAAAATTCCATTGAAAGGACACTGCTAAACTAACTAGAGTGAATAAGATTTGTTACTTAGGTAATTGAAGTACATAGGAAAGGAATTTAGTGTTTTAAAGTTTATAATTACAGTTTAAAATATTTAAAGGCATTTTAATTTTCTGAGTCTATTAAGGAGACTAAGTATAAAAATTGACCTTCCATATGACCCTGTAATCCTCCTAATGGGAATATAACTGGAGGAAGTTAAATCATTTTACAAAAAAGATACCTGCACACACGTTTGTTGCAGCTCTAGTCACAATAACAAAAACATGGAGCCAACCATGCTGCTCTTCAAAGCTGGACTGGATAAAAAATGTGGTACATATACACAATGAAATTTATGCAGCCATAAAAGAAGGACAAACATATGAACATCACAGCAACTTGGATGGATTTAGAGTCTATCATACCCAGTGATCGATCACAGAAACAAAGAACAGAATACCATATGTTCTCTCACTCATAAGCGGACCTTGAACAACTACCATAATACTATAAGAAAGGGATTAGCAGTAGCAGGAAACTGCCAGGGGAGGTGGGGGGGGCACGCCTGATCAACAAGAGTACCTGCATAATGAACATTTGTATAACTAACCCTAAATTATACCCCTCACCTTTAAAATAAAAAATTTAAAAGTTAAATAAAAATATAAAAAGAAATCAAAAAGAAATCAAAAACTCAGTGTAACATACAAAAACTTAAAAGTTGAATATTTTTCATAATGACAATTTCACCATCCATAACTCCCAACAAGTATTATTAATTTAGTATCATATCATGCCTCTGTTGGGAAACAAGTTTTCATGTGTAAGTGAACAGTCATCTTCACTGGATCTGATATGACCCACGAGTGTGATGGTGGGAACGATAAAAGAACACACATTCACTAATATGAATAAAGTTACCCAGTATGCTTCATAACTGAAGATCAGATATTTTCAATGGTATCTTTATTTTCATATTTAAATTTCAAATATTATACATATTTAAACTTTTTATTTTTCTCTCTTTTGAGATTTGAACATGAATAAAAAAAGCACCAAATACCTTTTAACTCCCCAACCCTAGGGAATGTCTCTCATATTGCAGTTTATAAAAATGGTGCCACCTAAGATTGGCAACTTGACTACTATTATTACCAAAGTCATAGTCGCTTTTCCAAAACTGATACATTTTCAAGAAAAGTTTCAAGTTACCAAATTAAGTGTTCTTTGTTTCCTATGGTTCATCTGAAATGTTAATTTGCCCATCACATTTTTAGCTTATAAGGACAATATTTTATTTTTGATCTCTCAATAGCATGCTGTTGTAACTAGACTTTTCACAGCAAAGTGAATTTAGGATTATCTAATATTGCTTGGTAATGTTGTGAAAGGAATTATAGGCATTGAGGTAATGCTCATGACTCCTACATCTTTCACCTCACTGTGCAGTCAGCCAAATTATATATTTATTAATTTTGTTAAGCTGGCCTCATGAGTCAATAGATTGAATAGAGTCCCTGTTAATTAAGTTTGCTGATGAAATGACTAGAAGCTTGGAGAATAGCTTTGGAATTAAAATGAGTTTAACCAGCTGGAGGGGATTTATGCACTGGATAAGGATTGGACCAGATGACCTCTGTGGTCTTTTAAAACTCTGAGATTCTATAAAAGATGGTGAAATCAATACAACAAGAATTTATCTGAAAATAAGTCAATGTAGCAAAAGTTAGAAGGGTTGAATTCATTACAATAAATATATAAATAATCCAAATTAGAAATGAATGGTTATAGACAGGCACAGTTGAATATTCTAATAGAGAGACAATCAAAACATATGTTACCAAGTTAGGTTGATTTAATTATGCCACTGAGATGCCTTGCTTTCTTAAAAAAAAAAAAAAAAAGGAGAGATATTTTATATAAAATATTTTTTTATTGTGTGCCAGAGATTGACTAGGTGTTCAGTCACATCTGTGTTCTCTACTTCTTGCCCAATCAGCAAGATTATAGTTTTGTTTTGACGTTTTGTTTTTTTGTAGCTAATAAAGCTCCTGTACACAAATTAAACTCTAATCAATAGAAAGTATAGAAGTGTTGTACATCAATTTCAGGCTTTCCCTGTAATTGTTTTCTCATGCAGTTCTCCATTCTATTTCTTTTTTAGGCTGTCTGTCATGGACTGACTTCCAGAGCAAACTTGGATCCTCTGTGTCAAAGATAAACTTATATCTAAAACACACACATACATGCATATACCTATATGATTTCCTCCCGCACACTTTAAAATGGCAGAGGTTTATGAATAGGTATTTCCAAAATATTGAATAAGAATATGAAAGACTACACAATTTCATCAAGAAAATGCAAATTAGAACCTCAGTGAAATACAACTACATAATTAACACAATGGTTACAATTTTAAAATAACAGTGTAAAGTAGTGGTAAGATTGTGAAGCAACGGACATTCTTAAGCACTGATTGTAACAATGTTAAATGAGAGAGTTTGATGGCACTACTAAAGGATATCCTCCATATATTCTATGTCACAGCAACTCCACTCCTTGATATTTCCCCAACAGAAATGTGTACATATGTTTACCAAATGCACGTGCAGGAATGCTCAAAACAATTTTATAGACCGTAAAGAAAGCAGAAAAATATCCACAATGGATAAATAAGTTTTACATACACACACACACAGAATGGAATATCATAGAACAATAAACAGGAAAAAAAACTTTTTTATTCCAAGTTAAATTATATAATATTGAGCAAAGAAATCCAGAAACAGAGACCAACATATATACTTTTATTTATATGAATTTCAAATGTAGAAAAAGTAACCGATACCTATAGAAATAAGACCAGTAGTTACTTTCAATGTGTATGTGGGATAGGGTATTGACTTCTAGGGAATTGAGGGAGGCTTCTGGAATGCTGGAAATGTTGTATATTTCAATTTAGGTTGTAATTCTGTATTTGTAAAAAAAGCACAGAATTTTAAAGCTAAAAGTTGTATACTCTCCTGCAATTAGAAAAAAAAATATTTACAGAAAGAGCTATAGTCTGATGAGTTTAGGACAAATGCCCCACATATATATCTGATATATTAAAACAGTAGAAAAGCTGTACAATTTTCTTTCTCAGAGGAGATTCAATGGTTTAAATGCAATCATGCCCAGAGGCAGGCTGAGAGATTAGATGACCTTTCTGGGTCTCTTTCAGCCCTATGATTCTATGATATTTTCTACGATATGTTGTTTTTCTTAAAGCCCCCTTCAGTCTTTCTATATCTCTTATATTGAGTTGTACAGGACTGAATTTCATACTCTAGGGAGTTTCTCACAAGGGCAACATAAGTAGAAAGTCTGTCACCTCCTTAATAGGTAATATGATGGAGTTGTATCCAGTGGGAAATCTCAATGGCATTTTGTGCAGTCCTGCTACAGTTGGATGGATAATGCAAGGTCATATACAATTTTCTCTCTGCTCTCACCTCTGGATATTTTAACATTATTTCTTCACAAGTTTCTCTTCACGTTGCATGCTTGGCTCTAGATTTATTTTTTTTCCTCAAGAGGTACTAAATTGACTTCCCTTTTGTCAACTTTAGAACTATTTTTTTAAACATTCTAAGTCTGAATACATGGGGTGGAGAATATTGGTGATTTCAAGAGATGGTGTAGGAAATATCAATGGGTACTTTGTCATTACATAAGCAAAGGGATAATTGATCAAATAATTTATTTTGCTTTAAAATACATTTTAGTATCATGTGGACACAGGCAAAGAAAAATGGTCCAGAAAAGAGATAAAATTTTGTATTAAATGATTTTGTCATAATTATAGATATTTGAGATTTCACTAATTAAATTTTTTATGGGAATTATAAATGCAACAATTAATATTTCTTTAAAACTTTGGGTTGACTCAGCTTCAAATATTTATTAAATGAACCAATTCCACTATACTACAATATGAATCAAATTGTTGCTATTAACATGTTGCAACTTTCAAATAAAATTTAATACTAATATATGTTGTGGTTTATGAGATGTGCTGCATCTATTTTGCTTTGGTTTTGTTGAATATAAAAAATTAAAAATTAGCTAGCTTCCTCTCAACACAGACATTTGAGGAGCACTTATAGTTGGAAAATCCACAGCCTATTATTTCTGGAAGTTCCCCAAGCCAAACATTTACTCTGGAGAAATAAGCCCACAGATTTTGAAGACATCTACATTAATTGACACTATAACATTTGTTCCCAGATTTTTAAGGCTCTCCAAAGGCTGTAATTTCAGGACACTCATTCAAACTTTATACCACTGAAAGGTTTGGGGCAACTACAAAAAAAACAGCATTCCGTTGGTATTGTGCATCTGTATATATAGCAATCTCTAAATGCAGCTAATGGAATCTCAGCATGAAACCAGAAAAGATTTTCCAAACTCATTATAGTTGCAGGTTACTCTAGTTGAAAAATTGATTTCTCACTGGAAAGTGAAAATCAAACTTTACAATGTCATCAATCATTGGGAAAACATGTAAGAGAAATAGTTATTTCTATGCATTGAGGCCTGGATAAAAACTTATCCATCCACAATTCAAAGAAAAATTTCATGTCATTCAAATTGCAACCAAACTGTCCATACATTTGAAATAGAACTTGTAGAAATGCAAATAGAAAATCAATATTTCTTTTAGGGAAAGAGACTAAAAAAACAAACAAACAGAGCCAATTACTAGATATTCCAGTATATGAAAAATTTGTAAGGGAGTATATAACAAATATAATTGGTTTTAACTCAAGAAAAACCTCATTCTTTAGATAAATGATGCCAGAGATTAGAATTTTAAATAATACCTATCCTATTGGCATGCCTAATAGGCAAATGAGTAAGTTTTATTCATTCATTCATCTAGTGATTCATTTAACAAAAGTTTTTTTAGATACAACTGTCTAAAAGGCCAATAAAAGAATAGATTTTAGGAACCTTAATTGTTATCATTGGCACCATATATCAAATTTTTAAATCATATGTATGACCCCATTTTCTCATTCCAGTAGAATATCTAGCCTCGTGTTTAAGAGCAGAGAATCCTAAAATATTTCTTAAAAGCCCAGCATTTCATGAATCCCTGAATGAAAAACACTGGTTTAGTTGATTAAAGACAATCATATCCTCATAGAGAGTTTTACGAATGTGATTTCATAACCAGGCCCCAAACCTGTTTCCATCTGCCAATCATGCAGTTTTTACATAAGTCAGAGGTATTATTGATTAATAGCTATTTCATGGACTGTATTTGCAAAATAGGTATATTAGACATCTTCTACTTTAAAGCTGTTCCTAACCTGTGGGTGGAAGCCTCTAAGTTGGTTGTCAACATCCTACTTCTTGGTATTTACACACTTGTGTCCCTTGCCTTGAGTGAGAGCTAGACTTGCTGAATAATTTCTAACAAATCGAATCCAGAAAAGGTAACGAAAAGGTCATTTTTTAAGGCTAGGTTCTGAAAAAATTATAGCCTCCTTACTGGGTGCTTGTTCTCTCTTGCTCTTTTCCTTATTTGTTCTGAGGGAAGCCAGTTGCCATGTTGTGAACTGCACTATGGAGAAAGGCATATGGCAAGGAAATGAGAAAGGTCTCTGGTCCACAAGTGGTAAGGAGCTAGGGAACTTAGAAAAGTTTTCCACCAATAGTCATCAAGCAGTTGAATATTGTGAGAAAATGAATCCTACCAATAACCACGTTAGTGAGTTTGGAAGTAAATCTTCTTCTTCTAGAGCCTTCAGATGAGACTACAACTCTAGCTGACAGCCTGACTGAAACATCGTAAGAGACCTTGAGACCAAGACATCCAGCAAAGTTGTGCTTAGATTTTAGACCCAGAGAAATTGTGAGATAATAAATGTTTGTTGTTTTAAGCCCCTAAGTTTTAAGGCACTTGCTATTTAGCAATAGTTAGCTTTTTTTTTTTTTTTAGAAAGCAGGACTTACTGAGAGGTTAGAAAAGTTCCCACAGTGGGAGGGGACAGAGGAGGCTGCCCAATAACTTACTTTTTTTAATAACTTGTGTGATTAACTTGTCTTATCACATCGTATGATTAGCCACTGAATTTAAAAATGCTTTAAAAATGCTGATAATCATTAACACTGGCTTATGGGTTTATTGGGGTTTATGATATTCTTTACTCTTGTATGTTTACAAAAATTCAAACATTTCTTAATTGCTTTATATAATCAGAAAGAGCATTCACATTTCCCCTTCTCCCTTTTCACCTCAAATAAAACATTATTTTCTTTTAAATTTTCTCAAATGAATTATCCCTCATTTTTTATTTAGCTTTTAAATATATTCTAGGGCATATGATAAAATTAGATAACGTTCACCCAAAAGCAATCTGATATTTGTTAAAGAGCCTCAAGAGATTTTTTTTTCTAACTCAAAGGTATTTGTAACAAGTATAAATTTTATCATTAAGCAAATCTGAGTTCACCAATGCAAGAATAGTTAATATTAATAATCGTCACTTTTAAAAACTGATATAATACCACTTGTCTCATTGGCCTGTGATTAATAAAACTATTAATATGGTATTAGCTAACATTTGGTGAGTACTTATTATGTCACTGGCAAATAGTTTTCTTTTTAAACTCCAAGCAAAGCTATAAAAAGCCAGTGTGATAGATTCTATTTTTTCTATTTGTCAAAAAGAAACTAGGCACCAAGATATTAACGAACTTTCCCAAGGACATACTGTTAGTAAGTAATGAAGGTGGGAGTTGAACTGAGATTTTTAATTATTCAGCTATAATATACATAATATACATCATATACCTCAAACAATGTCTATCACACAGCAAGTGCTAAGGTAATTTCTTTCTCTTTATCGTCCTCATGCAAAGTTAGACATGAGAAGCAATGAAATAGCTACCTACCTGTATCTGTCAGGTTTCTACAGACTTATGCTATACAGCTACCCCAAAATCTTCATGGCTTAAAATAACAAGCATGTATTTCATTCTCACAAGCCTGTAAAATGACTGGAAAATCTCTGCTTCAGACTGGAGATTAAGTCCAGAACCATCTGTTCCTTCCTCTAGTCCAATAGATACCCAGAGCAAGTTCTTCTTATGTCATATGGAAGAATCTACAAAAAGATAGAGCAAAAGGATATAATGTTTCTTGAGGTTTCAGCTCATTCCATTGTCAAAGAGAAGTTACATGGTCAAGCCCAAAGTCAGTGGAGTGTGGAAATATATGGCTCACAGTGAATTAAGACAGAGAGAAGAAAGGAATAAGTATAGATAAATAATAAAGTCTGCCACAGCATTCATACAAATTTTATAAAATACACATTGAATAAATGAGATATTTGATTTTTAAACTGTACATACTATAAAGTTCTATGGTCTTGAAAAAGTTGCTCCCTAGCAATTTCTCTGGTCATTCTCAATTTTCCTAGTCATTCTCTGCTTAATATGTCTAATAACACATGCCATCTTTTTTTAAAAAGTCATTTCTTTTTAAATAAGAAAACATAGGGATCTTTAGTCATTCTCAGGAAATCCTTTCTTCCATAATTACTCAAATTAATACCTAATGGATCTAAAGTAATATCTATAATTGCTCAATTATTTTAGAAATTATGTTCTCAGTCACTGTAAATTTAAATGTATTATGTTTTCTAGGTACCTCTGAGTAAAAGCTCTCACAATTATGTCCTATTTTTCACAGGAAGAATACAACTGATAATTGTCTTAACAACTGCTCCCTCCACATCTCACTTTTTTGCACTAGACTACTTAAGAAACATCAAAGAAACTTGAGTTTCAATTGCCCTGCGTTATTAGTTATTCCTCCTTTATCAAAGAAACAGAATTGCCACTTTCTTATTTTGGGATACACCTCCAATATATTCAGTTTGCTTGGTGGTTTGTTTTTGAATGAATGGCTTTTGTATCTGTCTTCTTCACTACATTGCAAATTCCTTCAAAGACTGGATCAGATCTTATTTATCTTGGTATCATTTGCACCTATTCCAGTGCCTAAAACATAATAGATACCCAAGATATTAATAATAAATGAAAATTGGCTGAAAAAATAGATGGTGCAATTTTTCACTAGATAGCCTACCTCACAAAGTTATAAATGAAAATCTATTTAGGGATTGGCAGTAGCAGGACACTACCAGGGGAAGCGGGGGTGGGGGTGCACAAAACATCAATAACACTCGATCTCAAACCAGGCAAAGTGGGAACCAAAGGAAGGCCCAAACTTTACCTGTACAATGACCACGTATGTACCTAACCCTGAATTGTACCCCCATCTTTAAAACAAAAATTTTAAAAATGAAATTCTGTTTAAAAAAAGAATAGTTTTTGAGCAAGAAATATCCAAATTAACTCACTTTAAAAACAGAGTTTAAAGCTTGAATTATCATCTAGTAAGAGGAAAAAAGACCATCATTTATCAACACATCAGGCAAAGCATGTTGGGCTCAGAATGATGAATTTAAGAAAATCTGTACACAATTAGTGTGACCTCCTACCAGCACACAAGAAAGTGTTCTAATTTCAGAGAATAAAGACTATCATACTATGTACAATATCAAGCACCTGAGTCCACAGGAGGTTTTCTGGCTACATGAAAAATGAAATCCTAAGAAGCATTACAGGACATAATTAATATTGTAGAAAAAGAGCAGTCAGTACCAAAGGCTGTCAAACTTCTGCTCTAGGTTCACCTGTAGTATATCAGAACCCACGTCTTCTTGTCAATAAATCTCAGATAAAACTCAACATTTGAAAAGAGAAAAAAGAAAAGAAAAGAAAAATATACCATCATTGAATATCAAGGGTTTTTTCTAGGAATTCCATTGAATGCCTATGCATGTATTATTTATTTATTCAATCCATGTTTATTCAGTGTTTACTTGTACCAAGCATTATTTTACGTGTAAAGAATAAAAAGAAGCAGAAATAGAGAAAAGCAGAGTTCAGTGAAATAAATGTTTAAGTATATGTAAAATAAAAGACATTTTAAATACAGTTCATTTTATGAGAACGTAGAACACCCAACCTGAATACAAGGAATAGAAAAAGCTTATGGTAGAGGAAACAAATTATAAGTTCAGAACTGGAAGACCAATAGGAGTCAGGCAGAAGTGGAACATACCAGAAAAAGGAGCAACATGGGAAGCTCAATACATTTCTTTTATAAGCCATGTTGTGCAGTTTAGACTGGAAAAATTAAGAACCACTGTTAAGTTTTATTTGCCACTTTGACAAACAAGAGACAGTCATATCCTATAAACAATAGCCAGATATTCCCCCTCCAACCTTGAGTAGCTAGGGTTCTACAAAGTGTCAAAACTCAGTCAATCAGACAAGACTGCCCGTGACATAGTCTTGACAGAACCTTGTCTTGCTTTTGTTTCACCCATTTCCTGAGCACTGATTTTACAAACTATACAAAACTCTTCAGACGAATTCCACTTCTTTTCAAGTTAGTCAATGATAACTTCTCTTATTTCCAATCCAATTCCCTGACAATGCAGTCTTTAAAAGATTTTAAGCAGAAAAGTGGCAGATAGAGTAAAAAACTTTAGAAAAATCTGCCTAGCTGCAAAATATGCAACAGAAAGGAGGGTGGCTATCCTGGAATCAAGAAATCTTACAATCAGCCAAACAAGATTACATGGCTTCACCTGTAGAAGTGGTACTGGGCAGGGAGAGCAGCCAGTGGCTTTGAGAGATATTGAGGTAGAATTTACAAATATGTGGGCATTAGAGTGAAGAAGAAGCAATAGCTTTCTTCATTTTCATGGAAACATTTATGACCACCTTCTGAGTACATTGATTATATAGTCAACAAACTTCAGTATTTTGAAAGAAGTCTGAGAAACATAGAGAAAAACCTAAAGGACATATTAGAAAAAAATAATAATAATAGAGATGCAATAGATAGGATTTAAGTAAGTAAAAAATCTACTTTGAAATGACTCAAGCAATAATTTTTTGGGATCAGATATTTAAAAGTTCAAAGGTAGAACAGATCATTAATTTAATCTAATAGCTGAAGTAAAATCTCCCTGAATTATGCTAGCCTTAAAAAAAATGGGGGCCGGGCTCGGTGGCTCAGCCTGTAATCCCGCGCCTTGGGAGGCTGAGGTGAGTGGATTGCCTGAGCCCGCGGGTTCGAGACCCGCCTGGGCAACTTGGCAAGACCTCACCTCTACAATAAATCAAAAAATTAGCCAGGTGTGGTAGCACGCACCTGTAGTTCCAGCAACTTGGAAGGCTGAGGCGGAAGGATCGCCTGAGCCCAGCAGGTCGAGGCTGCGGTGGCCGGTAGCGATCACTGCACTCCAGTCTGGGCAACAGAGTGAGACTCCAACTCAAAAAAAAAAAAATGGGGTGTGTCTTTCCTTGTTTGAATATGAATAAGGTTAAAGTAGTCAAGGGGCACAAATCTACACTTACAAATGCTCAGATAAGGAAGACCTAGCCAGAGAAATTAGGCAAGAGAAGAAATACAGGGTATCCAAATTGGAAAAAAAGAAACCACACTACCTCTATTTGCTGATACTATGATCTTATACCTAGAAAATCCTAAAGATTCCTGCAAAAATGCTCAGAGAAAAGAATTCATTTCATTTTGTGTCTAGCTCTTTTAGAAAAGACCACATTTTCCAGAAGCTTTGGAAAACTCCGCTAAATCATTGTTGTACATTAGGGCATGCATTCATTTCTGAAATAATAATTTTGGTTAAGTTAATTATATGTGTGACAGTCTTAGGCTTGGGTTCTTCTAGAAAGACTAATAAAGAAAAATATATAATAGTAATAAAAAAAGGAAGGTACAAAAATAGTATTATCAATTTAATGGAGCAATGTGATAATAGTATATTAGGCTTTTTTAAATTCATAAGAAAATATTATAGGCAACTCTATGCCAATATAACTGACAAAATATATGAATAGGCAACTTTTTAGAAAAAAATAAGTTACTAAAATTGATTTAATAAATAGAAAAACTGAATAGAACACAATCTGCTAAAACATTAAATCAGTTAAAAAAAAACTTTCTTTAAAATTGGCAACAGACCCAGCTCATTTCATAGGCAAATTTTAACAGATCTTAAAGGCATAAAAAATCTCAATATCATCACAATATGTTGTTAATGCTCTTATAAAGGTATAATTAATATACAAAACTGTACATATTTAATGTGTACAATGTAATGAGTTTGGACATGTGCAAACACCTGTGATATCATCACCATAATAAAGGTAACAGACATATCCAACACCTCCCAAAGATTTATTGTTTTCTTTTGTTTTTGTTTTTATGGTAAAAAATACTTGTACTTTTGTGAATGCTTTGTGTTAAGAACATTAACATTCAAAATTAACAAATTTTAAAGTATACAATGCTGTATTATAAACTATAGGCACTATATTGTAAGGAAGATTTCCAAAACTTACTTATCTAGCATAACTGAAACTATACCCATTGAATAACTCCAACACAGTTCAGAGACAATAAAATTATAGAAAACTATCTTACTTATTTTGTGAAACTGACATATAAGAAAATTAGGCAACAGTGTAAAAATTAAATTATTGTTAAATCTCACCTTTGAAATAGATGAAATAAAAATTTGAAAAACAAAAAGCCAAGTCAATCCATTGTAGCATTATAAAAACTCAAAAATGCCAAAAAGGCTTATTCTAGGAATGAAAGATAATTCGATACACTTTTTATTTTTATTTTTATTTGTTTATTTTTTTTTAAGTTGGAGTCTCGCTTTGTCGCCCAGGCTGGAGTGCAGTGGCACGCTCACAGCCACTGCAACCTCGATCTGCTGGGCTTAGGCGATCCTTCTGCCTCAGCCTTCCAACTAGTTAGAACTATACGCACGCACTACCACACCAGGCTTATTTTTTGATTTATTGTAAAGACAAGGTCTCACCAAGTTGCCCAGGCTGGTCTCGAACCCCTGGGCTCTGGCAATTCTCTTGCATGGCCTTCCAAAGTGCTGGGATTACAGGATGAGCCACTGTACCTGGTCAATATACTTTTTAAAATTAGCAACCAATATAAAACATTAATGTATTAAACTGAATGAACATATGATGAAAAAAAGGCACTGAAACAATCACTTGAAAAATTCAACAGCCTTTATGAAAAAAGTTATTAACAAATCGAGAATCAAGGAACATCTTTACCTGAGTATGTGATACCAAAAATTCATAGGAATATTATTCTTAAAAGTAAGACAACAGGACCATTCTCACGAGTATCTAAAATAAAATAAATATTTTATTATCATTCAATTATTAAAAATCGCATTGGATGTCCTGATCAATACTATAATTCAAGAAAAATAAATATGAAGCATGCACATTTTAAAAAGAATTAACAAAATTTTTGTTATTCATATAGAAAATCCAAGACAATCATAGACAACATTCAGTCTAAAAAAAAGTTTAGTAAATTTTCTGGATACAAAACCAATATATTGAAATTATTAGAATGCTTATGCATAAGCAACAACAAATTTGAAAATACTATGCAAAATGCAAACATTCACAATAGCTATAAAAATTATGTTTATCTTTAGTACCTACTAGAAATGAAGCTAACAGAAACTGAGATTTTCACAGAAAAAAATTATAAGATGCAATTAAAGTATACAAAAGATAAAAGAACTGAAATATATCCGATTTATATTTATACATATAGCAAAACTATAACACATCAATACCAGCACAACAATTTTGTGTGGTGGATATTTGTTATATTATTTACCGCATCTTTTTTTCACTTTCCAAAACAAAGACAAATAAATCAATAAAAAGACCTTTGTGTTTCTGCAGAGAAAAATATATTTTACTTCATGAATCGATGAAATAAATTTGCTACTAATGCTTGTTGATAAGTAAAAGTTTTTCACAAGTATTATGTCCCTTGAACAAAAGCAAAAGTTTTTCATATCATGTGTCTGTCTAAAAATATTTACTGTTTGAGATGAGAAAATATTAAAGTCTACTTTAAAAGTGCATAAGGAGGCCAGGCTCGGTGGCTAAGTCGGCAATCCCAGCACTTTGGGAGGCTGAGGCAGGTGAATTGCCTGAGCCCAGGGGCTCGAGACCAGCCTGGACAACTTTGCGAGACCTCATCTCTACAATAAATCAAAAATTAGCCGGGCGTGGTAGCGCGCGCCTGTAGTTCCAGCTACTTGGAAGGCTGAGGCGGAAGGATCACCGGAGCCCAGCAGGTCGAGGCTGCTGTGGCTGGGAGCAGCCACTGCACTCCAGTCTGGGCGACAGAGTGAGACTCCAACTCAAAAAAAACAAACAAACAACAACAACAACAAAAAATTAGCCAGGCGTGGCAGCACGTGCCTGTAGTTCCGGCTACTTGGGAGGCTGAAATGGAAGGATCGCCAGAGCCCAGTGGGTAGAGGCTGTGGTGCTGGGAACATGCCACTGCCCTCCAGGCTGGGGAATAATGTGAGACTCCAACTCAAAAATAAAGAAAATAAAAAGGTGAGATTTAAAAATCGTTACATTGCTAGCATATAGACACCCCATTGACATATTTTGACTTTTTATCTAACAAACCTTGAACCTAGCAATACCTTATAATATAGAGAGAATTTTTTTTCAGTTTTCTGCATACATAAGCATGTCATTTGTAAAACCAGATTAATCAAATCAGGGATTTATTTGAATAGAAGCTGTGTTTCAAACCCTGTGCAGAGAGACTTATTTCAAACAATCTGCCCCTTTGTGGCCCTGACTTGATGGTGGATGATAATTCCAGGGTACCTCACCTTCCTAGTTGAGAATAGTTTTTTTTCCATTTGTCTCACACGTGAGTTAAGCTCTACACTCAGTTTGACAGCTTATTAATGCTTCCACTAGAAGTAGAAGCCAACAAGCAACACTGGAGTTGTCAGACAGTTCTAGAGGAAACATGATCCCAAATACTAGGTTCTTCTTTCTGATTTTTCATTTCTTTAGTATTTCAAATGTATTTTTTCAGGTTTCAATTAAGTCAATACTATCAATTATAGGACAAATCAAACTTATATGTTACTAGATAGGAGACAACAAAAAGCTCACAGTATCTCCCATGCAATATTCTTGCTAAGTACAAATATAAATCAAAAAATGCGTAAAAATGAAAAGCATTCTGCAAAATGACTGGTCTGTAATCTTTACAAGTGTCATGGGGAGGCAATCACTTATATATACTTGAAGTGATCAATGATATCCTTGCTCTAGCATGGATGAATATAAAAGGTAAAAGGGAGATTATAGTTTCTAAAATCAAACCATCTTGTGCATCCTGCAGAAAACTTTTAAATTCATTCTGCAATGAGCCCTCTAGTAATATCTGGGTCACATAGGAAAATTATTTCCTTAATGACAGCATCAAATAATTTTTCATATAAATATATTCACAAGGCAGAGAAAAAGTAAAATTGGACGATAATTTTTCTTCCCAATATTTAGTCAGTTGTTTATTAGAAACAGGGCACCATGATGAGTTTTTCACAAATTTCTGGTTTCAGGATCAATTAATCGGAGACTGTGCATCTATCCCTCAATGATAATCATCAACATACATACCAGGCGTACCCCAAACTGATTTCTTTTTTTGTTTCAGCGTCCTTTCCAATATCTAGCTGGCCCTTGAAACATGAAAAATCCTGAAATACACACAAAAAATTCACAAAGAATAACGATGTCAATATAGCCACTCTTACTGCAGATAACATTCATTTTCACATAAGCATAAAAATAAATCCAGAATTTTTTTTAAGTTATAGGAAGTATAAGAATTTATATGAAACTAAATAGGAAAAAATAATAACTTTTTTACCAAGAATATCAAGAAGATTATGTTATCTAGAATGCTTACATGACCCCAAAATTTCCTAAAATATTGAAGAAATTATCAAGTTCAGTCTTCATTAGAGAGGATAAATCAATAACTGAAAATGCAAAGTAGTTGATAGTTATAATGTAAGTATTGACCCCTACAATTCTGCAGCACTAAATTTCAACAGTTTTTCTCAATAAATTTTCTGAATTCTAATTGCTAGTTAGGTCAATATTATGTGAATTATGACAGGTGTAGTAACCATAATGAGTGTGGATGTCTTTTTTTTTTTTTTTTGAGTGGGAGTCTCACTCCGTCACCCAGACTGGAGTGCAGTGGCCGCTCCCGGCCTCCGCAGCCTTGAGCTGCTGGGCTCTGGCGATCCTTCCGCCTCAGTCTTCCAAGTAGCTGGAACCACAGGCGTGCGCTACCACGCCCGGCTAATTTTTTGATGTCTTTTAAGTACTATAACACAAGAAACATAAAGCAGTTGATCTTCAAAATACAGGGCTACCGAACTCAATATCTCGGTCATTCTTATTTTATAACTCAACGTCAGAAATAACTTTTTACCCAGATGGACTGGTAATTTGAAAGTTCTTTTTAAAAAATTGTATCTCAAACTTAAAATATATATATATATATATTTTCTCATAAATAATTATCTTAAATTGGAACACTAAAAAACATACACAGAAAGATTTTAAATTGCACATTAGAAAAAGGAAAATAAATCTTTGCTATTTGTTGGCACATGATATTTAAAACTTATAAGATAATTTTAAGAAGCCATCTTTGTTATAAAATAAAATACATTCTATGTAGAAAATTCAGAGCACAGAGAAGCTAAGCTAAATCATCTCACCATCCAGAGATAATTAATGAAGTCATTTTATTTTGTTGGGACACATGTACCCACCTTGAGATATTATCTTAGGATAAAAACACTTTATTACCTCCTACCATTCATGCCTTTTATTCCTCACAATTTATTATCAAATTGTTCTTGGAAATATTAATGCTTACAAAGACTTTTTTTTAAGATATTGGATGTCCACCAAACCACTCCTAGCCTCCTGTCCCAGAAAATAACAATCCTTTTATAGATGGAGACAGGCTGTGAGTCACTGGAGTTGAGGCTTAGAGAAGATTTTAATTTAATAGCCTATGTTTCTTTGAGAAGCTTGTGTATGTTTATATGTTTCAGATGAAAGAGAAAATAAGATTTTCAGGGTTAAAAAAAAGAATACGATGGTAGTAGAAAAAAATAATAACTCTCAATCTAGAATCCAAACCCATCACAAATGTATTTCCAGAATGAGAAGAGAAGAAATTTTTAGACAAACACAATGTAAAAAAAATAAAATAAAAAATGTGCCCAACAGATCTGGTTTAAAGGAAACAGGAAGGGTATTTTCTAGCAGAAGAAAGATGATCCCAATGGAAAGGTTAAAGACTTAGAAAGGAACACAAAGCAACAAAATACATAAATATATGCAGCCCCCATGGCCTTGAATGTGAGTCTGTAAATGCCTGTTTGAGTGTTTGTATCAGGATTCTTCTTGGCAGCTTATCCCCAAACACTCAAAAACATAGCAGTATGTCTTTTTACTTTTTCCATGTGAGAAAATCTTCACTTAGTTTTGCTCTGAGGCTTGAGGATTGTCACAACTTGTATTTCCTTAAGATGTTCCATTAATATTATCAGCAGAGGCAATAATAGTGATTTAGTGAGCACATAGGTTATTCCTCTCCAAAGCTGCTACTGTGAGGTCAGATATAATTGATTTTCTTATTTTACAGGATATTGTCATAATGTTCCAAATAATTTTAGGATTTTCTAAGTCTGTCTGTAGTGTTTGGTGCACAGGTAGTATTGGAAAATAGAAGGGACTGAATTTCTCACCTGCTGTCAGCTGGAAGAAATCTTCTGTCAGAACATTTTGCAATGAATGAAAATGCATGTCTCTAATACGTCCATATCAACTCAAAGATTGATTTGTTGCCATAAGACATTCACTCATTCTGAAATTAGACAGCATGCTTCCATTACAAATGTGTGGAAAATGTCAGAAATAGACTAATTTTCACTTCTTTTCACCAGATGGGCTTTTTTCATCAAATACATGACTGAATTGTGTCAAAGTGAAGTTTTACTTTAAGTAAAAATCAAATAAGTTATAATCCTTAAAAGAAAATTTGAAGCTTTAAAGAATAATGTTGGCTGGGCGCAGTGGCTCAGCCTGTAATCCCAGCACTTTGGGAGGCAAGGCGAGAGGATTGCTTGAGTCTAGGGATTCGAGACCAGCCTGGGCAACTTGGTGAGACCTCGTCTCTACAGCAAATCACAAAAAATTAGCTGGACATGATGGCGTGCATCTGTAATTCCAGCTACTTGGAAGGCTGAGGTGGAAGGATCACCTAAACCCAGTAGGTCGAGGCTGCGGTGGCCATGAGCGTGCCACTGCATTCCAGCCTGGATGACAGAGTGAGACACCAACTCAAAAAAAAAAAGAATAATGTTTTTGCTTTTATGGCCCATCCTAGTGCTAAATTATCTTACCAAGCACCTCGGAGGTGAATGACAACTAATAAGAAAAGCAAAATATTTCTGTTGATCGAATATGATTTTGACTTTATTTGAATCCCCATGGTGCTTCTCCCCTTTCAGCATAGACTGAGGTAATTGCCACCTATGCCTTAAACATAAAGACATCAACTTGGTAAACATCACCTAAATCGATCCTCACACTGTGTTAATTTCACATCAAAGAATAATATCTCAAAACAAAAGTGATGAATTGATAAGTGTATGCTTTGGCTTTGTTAATCATAACTTCATTTATTATCAGAAAAAAGCACAAACAAAATCATCAAAAAAAACACAATGTCTAAAATATGTTGAAATTCCCTGTATGTCTTTGCTAAGATTTTATTCTTATCATTCTTTTTTTTTGAGTCAGAGTCTCACTCTGTTACTCAAACTGGAGTGCAGTGGCACGCTCATAGCCACCGCAGCCTCGACCTGCTGAGCTTAGGTGATCTTTCTGCCTCAGTCTTCCAAGTAACTGGAACTATAGATGCACGCCACCACTCCTGGCTAGTTTTTGTGATTTACTGTAGAGATGAGGCCTCACCAAGTTGCCCGGGCTGTTCTCGAACCCCCGGGCTCAGGCAATCTTCTTGCCTCGGCCTCCCAAAGTACTGGTATTACAGGCTGAGTCACCTCTCCTGGCCTATTCTTTACATTCTTATCTTATTAGCAGGTGAAGCTCTGTTTCCCACCTCATACAGGGAAATAATTTCTGCCAGGAATGTGTTCAGATACTTTGAAATAATAACACCCTTCATCCCATATAGAAGATTCCTGTTCTGTTAGAGTGATAATAGAAAAACACATAGAAGGGGAAATAAAGTTAGATTATTAAGGTTACAAAGGAGAATCTCACACATAGTATCATATTTGAATGCGTTAAAAATATATACATTTTCAGAGTTCATGGCGTTTTCAAATACACTATGGCCTGTGGTCTTCACCATCACTCACTATCATCTCTAGGCCCTGAACCTTCATGTTTCGATGTAGCAGGGGAATCTTGAGTTCTACATACGTGTCACATGAGTTTGGGATTACTGAACAGTCAGGCTTCACAATTCTTTAGAGTGCCTTAGTTCACAAAAGCCTATGTGCGTGCGTGTTTTTTTCTATCATCATAGAAGACTCTGTACTCTGGTTCGGGTTCTTAATATATACAGCGTAATACACATGCGTATGGCGTATATTCTTCTCAACGTTAACTAGTGTATGTTATGAAACTATAATATCCACAGAATGTTTGAATAATATATAGTTTGTACAACCTCCTTTCCTGTGAAAATTTTATACTTTATTCAAAAATCAAGAAGGAGAAACACCCATGTGGATTTTTTTATTTCTTTGGTTTGCTTAGTTTTGCTGGAGGTTTTCTTCCTTTATGTGGTACTTGCACCAAATTTTGGTTTGGCGGTGTACCCTCAACTTCCACAGAGGAACCCAGAAGAATCGTGTATCCACATAAAACTTGTGTTTATTTTTGGGATGTTTTTTGGGATGTTGCCTACTATGTCACGATTTGCCTTTTTTATGAGGCCTCGAGGGAGTAATTTTCCTTACAATTTCTGTGTTCCTTCCCAAGAAAATGGTTTGTTCTTCTCTTGAGGATACATTTTATTTGCGCTTCCATCTATAACAATTATATAAGGCCTTGTGATGTTCTTCACTATATTATTCTGCAACATGAATTTTTCTCAATGTTTTAGCCCTATAGCATAGTATAGCTATTTTTTATAACATTTTTGGTTTAAAATTTTGACATGCCGATAAAGACGTAAAATATTATCATCCTCATTATGCTGTTGGACTAAATAAGCCCTAGAGAGGTTACTGAACACATCCTGATGGTGGTACTACCATAATTAAAACTCAATTTAGGGTCTTAAAAATAGCCTCTGATTCCACTTCTGCTTAGGAAGTTGGAAAAGGTAGCAACAAAGCTGGTAACAATAGCAAGCTGGATACTCTGAAAATCATAACGTCTTTGAAGTTAGCAGAGACCTGAGGTCCCAGGGCCATCAAGTAGCCTAAAATCCAAGGAGAAGCAGGACTGCCAAGTGAAAAACCTGGGGCGTGGCACAGAAGTGAAGAGTGGCTGCCATATATGTGGGTGAAAAGAAAGCAACTAAAATTTTAATGAGTTGCTAAAGATTGTTTGCTGGCATGACAGTTAGGAAACTCCAGTGAACCCAGGCACAAAAGAGTTCACAGTCACTCACAAGTTCTCCACTGGTTCTCCACTGGATGCTCAAAAGAAAGAAGGGGCAGAGTTCTGGTCCAGAGAAAGTCTCCTTCAAGGATCAGTCACCCTTGCAGGAAAGCCATAAACCTGCTCCCACTCACGCTCCCTTCTCTAATGTAGAGCAAACAAATTAAGCATGGAAAGAGGAACAGGCATGTCCAGAACCATAGTTAAAGATTTATTGTTGATGGGAGGTGGTAAAGGAAAAATCACTAGGAGGGAAGAAACAGGAAATACTTCTGTGACCCAGCACCTTTACCAACAGCATTAGAGGTTTCATATCGGTAAGGAAGCAGTAAACTCTCTCCTACAAAAGATTGGTCAAACCTACCTTATAAGTCTTGTTATAAGTTGAAGAGGCTTCACCCTGAAGAAGCAGGTACAAAAGGTGTAACTGAAACCCAAGGGTGAGCTAAGACAACCAAAAATCCTCTTGCCTTCCGCCAAAAGGCTATCAGCAATGATTAAAAAGCAGCAATAGACTTAATGGTTTTTGGTCTGACTCCCAAGAAGACAAAAAAAAAAAAGGCTGAACAAACTGAAAATTATCAACACTTCTAGATCCAGGAAAGAATTGAGTTCACAGGACAAGCAGCTTCCCTCCTTATTGGAAAACAGGCAAAAAAAGGGAACCACACTTACCAGGAGCAGAAGCCAACTACCGGTACCCGTTGGAACACTTACACTGTGATTCCTAAATTTCTGCAGGCTCAGTGTGGAGGATGTTCAGAAAAGGTGAATGAATGACCAGATTTCAGTGTAGCCATACAAGCGAATAGTATCAGCAATAAAAGGAAACTAGCTATTCAACTGTGACAACACATGGGAGAATCTTAAAAGCATATTGCTAAGCAAATAGGAAAAGACTACATACATTAGAAATATATGACATTCTAGAAAGGGCAATGCAGAGATAGTAAGACTACCAATGGTTGACAAGGGTTTGGGGAAAGTGTTTATTAGGAGCACAGGGGATTGTTAGAGCAACACAACTATGGTGACACTGTGATGATAGATATTGTTAAAACCCACAAAAAGTACCACAAAATGAGAGAGCTAATATATCAGTAATCACTCATCAGTTGTAACAAATGTATCACAATGATTCTAAGAAGGAAACGGTGTGTATTTATAATGTGTGTATGTGATATGTGTGTATGCGGGGATTGGTGCATATGGGAACTCTATGCTTTTGGTTCAATGTTTTTGTATATCTAAAGTTGCTCTAAAAAGTTTATTTAAAAAATAAAAAGTAACTACAGTTTATTGCTGGATTCAGAGCAAGAGGCTGAAGTACCTTTTTTGTCACAGGCACATTAAAAAAAAAAGTTGAAGGAAGAACAAAAACATTACAAACTCCTCTGGGGTTCCCCAGCCCTCTAAGTACAAGATTTTGTTAGAAATATATGAAGCCTGCTGTGAAAAAAAGCTAAACACAGCAGCAACAGATTCTAAAGCCGTCTTAAAAACAAACTACACACAAACACACACACACACACAGAGCTAGATAGAAAAGCACACCTTACTGTTTTGACAGGAGAAAAGTGTGCCCATTTCCTAGTGGAAATACTGTGTGTAATTTTCCTACACACAGGATGCCTGGCATTCTGAGTCAAATATTATGTGACGTAAAATAAAAGCAAGCCAAAACATTGCATGGTAGTAAGACAAAGCAACCAGAACAACCAGCTTCAGAGATAATCCAATTTAAAAAAAGAAATCTATGACTACTTTGTTAAAATATACAGTGGGAACATTGGAAAACATGCATTAAAATGGGGAATTTCAAGAGATAAGTAAAAACTATAAAAATAATCCAATGGAAAAGCAAGATACAAAAATAGTGTCAGAGATGAAGAATTCCTTTTATGGGATTATCTTTAGACTCAATACAGCTGAGAAAAAATTGTCAAATTGAAAAATAGGAAATAGAAATTGTTCAAACTGAACCCCTCCCCACAAAAAAAAATGGGAATTTTTAAAAGGAGAATTTAAGAGTGGCAGACAATACCAAATAGGCTACCATATTTGGAATTACCCAATGGTGAAACAGAGAGGAGTCAGAGAAGAGATAATGGTTGAAAATTTTCAAAAAATAATGAAAGATATCAAATCATAAACTCAAGAATTTAAGAGAAGAAGCTACAGTGCAAAAATAAAAAGAATTTTTTTGCAGACAGGTAGAAAAAGACACATTATATACAGAAGAATATAGTGTATGTCTAGTAAAATTATGTAAAACAAAAATAATAGAGTAGACTTTTTATTGTACTAAAAACAATATTTGAAAACCTGGATTCAGTGAAAATATCTTTCAAAAATGGACGTATAAGATAGAATTTTTCCCCCAAAAACTAAGAGTATTCATTTCTTGTAGAGCTAAACGAAACAAAAATTTAAGAACTTGCTTTAGCCAGAAGTAACAAGATACCAGATATAAATTTAGATTGACACAAAGAAAAGAATAGATTCAGAAATGGTGAACACAAATTTAATTTGAAAGTGCATATTTCTTATTTTTTACTTATTAGTAGATAATATTTAGTAAAAAAAATAGTTATAATATATTGAGTAGTTTATAAAATATTTTTTAACATCTAAGAAAGCATTGGCACGAAGTTTGGGAGGTAGTAATAGGACGGACACTGTTGCAAAGATTATATATTATACATAAAGTAGTGTAGTACTTTTTAAATTGGATAATATAAGGATTTGTATTATAAACCCTAGTTAACACTAAATACTGGAAAAAAAACATTAGTAGCTAATAAGATATAGTGGCACAAATTTGAATCATAAAATTTTAATTCAAAAGAAAGCAGAAAAAAAAAAGAGAAAAAGAAGAGAATAGATAAACAAGAAAACTCAGCAAGATGATAGACTTAAATACAACCATATCACTAATTACCTTAAACATAAATGGTGTAAGCATACCCATTAAATGACAGTTTTTTATACTGAGTGAAAAAACAAGACCAAATTATATACAGTTACAAGAAACCATCTCTAAAATGTTAACTTTTAAAAGTTATATATACCATGAAAAAAAGTACATGGTGCTAACATTAACTAAAAGAAAGCTGGACCAACCAAAAGTGGCTGTACTTCAAAGTGGGAAATATACCAGGGATAAAAAATATACAACATGCTATAGAAACTACTTTATAAAAAAGATTTAACAATCCTACAGGTGTGTCATATGACAACAGAGCTATAAAACACATGAAGCAATAAATATAAGAACTGAAAAGATAAGTAGACCAACCATAATTAGAGGTGGAGATTTCAATATTCTTCTCTCAGTAATCAGCAGAACAAGTTGATAGATTTTTATCAAGGATAAAGAAAACCTGAATAGCACCATCCATCAACACCCAGCTCAACCTGGCATACAGGTTCTTTTCATGAGCAGTCACCAAAGACAGACCTCAGCTTTAAAAAATAAAAACTTATATCTGGCAGCCGGGCTCGGTGGCTCAGCCTGTAATCCCACGCTTTGGGAGGCTGAGGTGAGTGGATTGCCTGAGCCCGCGGGTTCGAGACGTGCCTGGGCAAGCGAGACCTCATCTCTATAATAAATCAAAAAATTAGCCGGGCGTGGTAGCGTGTGCCTGTAGTTCCAGCTACTTAGAAGGCTGAGGTGGGAGGATCGCCGGAGCCCAGCAGGTCGAGGCTGCGGTGGCCAGGAGCAGCCACTGCACTCTAGTCTGGGCGACAGAGTGGGACTCCAACTCAAAAAAAAACAAAAAACAAAACAAAACTTATATCTGGAAAATTCTCAAATATTTTGAAATTGAACAACACACTTCTAAACCCTTCTAAGTACACAAAACAAGTACACAAACAGTTATGGTGACTTTATTCATCATTATACTTTAATAATCCTAATGTTAAAATAAAATAAAATAAAATGAAGTCTCTTTCAGTCTGCCATACCATGGAACAGGCTAAATGTTTTGACTCAGGAAGCAAGACATCATTTTGTAAATGATCTCATGAGAAAGGGTTTAGCTCTTTCGGTCATCAAATGTAGGAATAGGGGAATAGAGACAGAGAGGGTAGAGGCCTTTTCTGTTTTTTGTTTTTGATTTTGTTTCTTAGTTTTATCTTAGGTGCAGTTCTGCTTGTGGATAAAAATCAGTTTTATTCTAAGAAGATGCTGAGTGTACTTTTGCAATGAATAGATTCAGCTGAGCAAGATAACTTTTAACTTGATTTTTTTTTTCCTGGTTGGAAATGCTGCAAAAATATCACACAGCAAAGAGTTTTTAAAACATTAGAAGTAGGTGTTATTCTCTCAAAGTCCCTCAAGATTTTCAATTTTAAGAGCATGTTCAGGATGCATCTTAGACACTTTTCCAAAAGCTGCAATCTGTTCCCTATATCACTATGGTGTGTATAAAATACACAGCATTGATAACAAATGTCTTGAAATTAAAAGTATCTACCAGCAAATTTAGATTTGTTTAAAATTTCTTTTTTTGTTATGTCTAATGATGACACAACTATACAAAATTCGTAAGTCAGTAACCAAAACAACACAAAATATTTCATTTTCAATATGAATTGTTGGAAAATGTTGATATCCTAAATTTAACATGATTTTAAGTTCATTGTGGATATTTTTCTACTTAATTGTTTCATTAAAATATTCAAGTTGCAAACTGTATTATTCTTCTAGTTACATATCATTATAAATTCATACAGATTTAAGTCAAAGGGGCTCTCCAAAAAAATAATAATAATAAATTTTGCACACTAAAAATAAGTGTGTTCTCACAGTTCGTCATCTAGGCTTGACAGCAGAAATGCTAGAGGTCCAGCGGAAATGGTACATTGTACCAAGGGAACATTATGTTTTAATTAAGTTAGTGATGGTCTAATAATTCTTAGGGTATTGCTATGTAAATGTACACTTTCCCCATATATCTGTAAAGGACATGTCTACCAAGGCAGTTATTCTTCACATGAGTAATGTCTACTTTCAATGATCTCATTCCACTTAAAAATTAAGAAAACATATCTTATGTTTCTAATTATGCAGGCTAAGTCTTAGTACCTATTTAAAGTGAATGAATAGCATGCATTTTAAAGAAAAAATCTTTACAGAGTACTTTTTTTAAAGTTGAGAATGTATTTGTGTAGCAAAGTATTGAATTTTCAACTTAATGGGAATTTTTTAAAAATCAATTAAGGAAACCACAGAGAAATTATGTTTATATTTCACAGTAAGATATAACAAAATTTTATTTTCTTATCTTGTTAGTGCGTGTATGGTGTTTGCAATACTGGGATTTAAAAAAATCTTCATTTATTTTGAGAGATTTTTGAAGCATATTTTTTTCTTACATCATTGCATAGTGTGATGAAGAATCATATTGAAATACATTATCGGCTGGGCTCAGTGGCTCAGCCCGTAATCCCGTGCTTTGGGAGGCCAAGCTGAGAGGATTGCCTGAGCCCACGGGTTCGAGACCCGCCTGGGCAACTTGGCGAGACCTCATCTCTACAATAAATAAAAAAAATTAGCCAGGCGTGGTAGCTCGCAACTGTAATTCCGGCTACTTGGAAGGCTGAGGTGGAAGGATCACCGGAGCTCAGCAGGTTGAGGCTTCAGTGGCCAGGAGCGGCCACTGTACTCCAGTCTAGGTGACAGATTGAGACTCCAACTCAAAAAAAAAAAAAAAAGAAATACATTCTCTGGGGCCTTTTGTGGATGCATTTAAGCAATAATATTTGGGATACATTTAGGCAGAAATTAGTTCTGCTATTAAAAGTGCTATGGTAAGGCTACCTTTGCATATTAAATTTTGTTAGCATTTTTAATTTTTGGAAACAACTTTAATTATTAATAAGATTCCTTTGTTTACTTTTCTGATGGTAAAAGTTCTATTTATTGCAAAAAAATTAAAACACATAAAATTCATAAATATACAAACAAAAAATTGTTAATATTTAATATATATCCATAATTCTATGTACCTAAATATATTGCTATGTTTTTAATACCTTATATATATTACTGTAATTTTATATAATTCTTCTTATTAAAGTCCTATTTTATTAATTATTTTCACAATAATTTAGATAGCTCTCAAATACTCAAAAACATAGAAAAAATGTATTATTTCACCATTTCTATATTCTTGAAAGTTTAATAACTTCCAGCAGTATCATATAGAAAAAAAATGTTCTGGTAGTTTCATGTTTAATTATGCTCCCTCAGGCAGTGTATGAGCATTCCAGTTGTTCCATATCTTTGCTGTTGAGTGGTTTGTTTGTTCCTGTGTTAGTTTCATTTTCACGCTGCTGTGCTTGAGGACTATTGCATGATGATTTCAATATGTACTTCCTTGCCGGTCAATATGCACTGACTAGTGATGTTAAATACTATCACATGTAAATATCAGCAATTGCAAAACCCTCCTCTATGAAGTGAATTTTTTAGATTTCTTTTCCCAGTTTTTTTAACTAGGCACATGAGTGTGTTTAATGATTTTAGCAGCATCATCTACACCTCACATTTTAGATACTAGTACTTTTCGGGTATACATATCACAAATGTCTTCTCTCACTCTGCTTTGTACTGTACTCTTAAACTTAGTGGTGGGGATGACCACAAAAGGTCGAATGGTCAAAAGAGATTGACATGAATTAGACATCTTACCTAATAAACCTTACTTAGTGGTTTAATGGATTCAAGCAAAACGCAGGTGCAGCTGGGGCAACTCCCTTTAACTGGAGCTCAGTCTCCCAGATGCCATTTCCTAATTGCCCCCTTTCCCAAAAAGCAAACACGTTCTGGGTTTGAACTGGCAGAAGAGCACTCACAATGCGTTTGGTATGCATCCACCCAGGGGAAGCATGAAGACAGGAGAGTTTGCATGACTAACTTCCCCTTTCTATCCATGTGTAATTCTTTTTAAAAAAATCTTCCATTTCAATCTTTATTGTGTTTTTTTTTTTAATTTTTAATTTTGAAGATGTGGGGTACAATTCAGGGTTAGGTATAGAAATGGTCATTATGCAGGTATCCTTGTTGATGAGGCATGCCTCCCTCCCCAGCAGTTTCCCACTACTGTCAATTTCTCCCCACTCCCCTGGCAGTTTCCAACTACTGCCAATCCCTTTCTTATAGTATTAGAATAATTGTTCAGGGTCTGCTTATGTGTGAAAACACGTGGCACTCAGACCATTGTTTCTGTGATAGCTCACTCAGTATCATAGATTCTAAGTCCATCCAATTTGCTGCAAATTTCATAATTTTGTTCCTCTTTATGGCTGTGTAATATTCCATTGAGTGTATGTGCTGCATTTTTTTAATCCAGTCCTTTTTTACAGGCAACATGGTTGGTTCCATGTTTTTGCTATTGTAAATAATGCTGCAATTATTTACAAGTGATTTGAGCTCCTCTGGGTATATTCCTAGTATGGGGATTTGGGGTCATATAGTGGAAGAGAACCTATTCACGTGTAATTCTTAAATCTACAGAATTAAGGGAGTTTTTTTGTTTGTTTGTTTTGTTTTGTTTTGAGTTGGAATTTCACTCTGTCACCCAGATTGGAGTGCAGTGGCACGCTCCAGGCCACCGCAGCCTCAACCTGCTGGGCTCCGGCGATCCTTCTGCCTCAGCCTTCCAAGTAGCTGGAACTACAGGCGTGCGCTACCATACCGGCCTAATTTTTTTTTTGTGATTTATTGTAGAGATGAGGTCTCGCCAAGTTGCCCAGGCGGGTCTCGAACCCGCGGGCTCAGGCAATCCACTCACCTCAGCCTCCCAAAGCGCGGGATTATAGGCTGGGCCACCGAGCCGGCCAGAATTAAGTTTTATATGCAGGAGCACTCTAGACCAGAAAGTGTGTCATACTAAAACATTTTGGGGTTAAGAATCCCTCTGATTATCTTTCAGCTAATAAATACCACTGCTCTGTTTACGAAGAGATCTGATGGAACGCCACATTGTCTCAGGTGTCCTTAAACAGGTCTGTTTGTTACCTTTTGCAACCACTCAATGTCTTCTGTTGAACAGAAACTCTTAATTTTAATGCAGTCCAATTTTTCATTTTCTTATGATCAATAGATTTGGGTTTCTGTTTAAGAAATATTTTGCTACCTAAAGTTCAAGAAAATGCTCTTCTATATTTATTTATACAGTTACATTATTTTACCATTCATTTTTTGATTCACAATCCACCTAATTGGTTTTTGATTATGTTGTGCATTGAGGGATAAGGTTTATTTTTTGATTTTCAATGAACTCAACTTTTCATGAAAAGGTTGTTCCCTCTGTTCTCATTGTAGCTTCAAGGATGCCTTTGTCATAATTATAGTATATGAATGTTCATCCATTTTTACTGCTGTTTGTCTATCATTTCTCTGGCTTTGTTGTCCTATTCCAAGTTTCCTTGGCTATCTTTTCTTTTATTGGCTTTTTTTTTACAGGATCTTACTCTGTTGTCCAGGAGACTATTCACTACAGCCTCGACCTCCTAGGCTCAAGCAAGTCCCCTCAGTAGCGAGATGGGGCTACAAGCATGAAACACCATGATGGTTTTTTGTTTTTTTGTTTTTTGTAGATGAGGCCTCATTATGTTGTCCAGGCTAGTCTCAAACTCCTGAGCTCAAGTGATTATCCCACCTCAGCCTCCCAAAGAGCTGGGATTAAAGGTAAGCACCACCAGTCCTGGCTAGCTATCTTTTACCATTGAATCTCCATATATATTTTAGAATTCTCATACACACACACACACATACACACTTTTATTGGGACTAAATTGAATCTTTAGTTTAGATCCATTTGGATAAAAATGAAATCTTTGTAATACTAAGTTTTCCAAACTGTGATCATGATGTGTAGTTTATTTTTGCATTTCCCACAATACTATCCCATTGTTTTATTGTAGAGGACTTTCATGTATTTTATAAGGTTTATTCTTAGATACTGGTTCTTGTTAATGCTATTTTAAATTGTGTCATATTTTTATTTTATTTCTATGTGATTGTGGCTAATGTAAAAATAAAATTGGTTTTATCACATTAACTATATATAAATCCAGACATCCTGTTAAATTCATTAATTTTTTATATATGTACATATTGTCTATATTCATAATCATGTTATATAGTAATAATTTTGCTTTCTTGTGCAATGTTTAAGTCATTTGTTTTCTTTTCTTTAGCCAGTTGCACTGACTAAAGCTTCTAGTGCAATGTTTCATGAAAGTGGTGATTGTTTCTCTGTTAGGCCAAATTCTTCATGGATTTCTTATGTTCCTGTACATCTTGTGAGTAGCCATTAACTGCCCTTTTGTTGTAGAATGTGTTTCCAGATATGTTTGACTAGTGAATAGTCTTAAAAACTAGAGATAGTATTTCCCTCTGATGTATTCGAAAATAACAAAAACAAGTAACCTCAGATCATTTAGACAAAGAGCACGGCACAGTTGGACAGATTTCTAAATACTGTGTGATGTATTTGCTCTCTAGTGTAATAAAGATAATGTCTCCCTCTAAGGAAAGGGGTAGGCTTGCTTTCAACCCCTACAAAATAGGCAGGGTCCCCAGTCTTAGGGTTGCTCAGCTGTGATCTGAACCCACATCATGTACAGCATCAACCTGGACTGCGCCAGCATTCTGTGGGACTTGAAGAATAAAAGGAACAGATACCTGTAAGATTGCTTGTCATTTTGAGAGAATACTGTTATTGCCTGTTCGTGTTTGTTCCTTTCTTCTGCTAGCGTCCATGAAATAGCCACACACTCTCTCGAGCTTGGAAGCAGGGAAAACCTTACATTCTTCACACTTTCTGACAGTCTCTTTCCAGATTTTTTTCTTTGACCCTGCATCATTTGTTTGTTCTGGAGTTTCCAAGTGTCTTGACATTTTCCTGATTTTTAAAAATTGACATCCAGTTCAACTCTATTTGATTAGAAAGCACAATCCATATGATCTCAATTATTTTAAGTGTGTTGAAGTTTGTTTAATGACTCAGGATATGGTCCAATTTGGTTTATGTTTCCTGAGGTCTTGAAAAGAATATGAATTAAGCAGTTTTTGAAATTTCATTTTGATTGATCTGTGGTGTTTTCCAGAGTATCTGTGGTATCGTTTTCCAGTGGTGCTCTAGGTAGTTATTACATTACATATACATAACTCATCATGGCATACTGGTGCTGCAAATTTGAGTGACTATAGAAATCTTCCCTCCCATTTTGCTCCTTTAACTTCCCCAGTTTACAATGGAATTGTCTCCTATTTTTAGTACATATGACATCAGATATATCAGAAGTTATAACTTTTGCTGCAACCATCACACAGTATTTAGAAACCTGTCCAACTATGCTCTACTGTGTCTAGATGTTCTGAGGTTACTTGTTTTATCATTTTCTTTCTGAAAAACTTCCCTTAGCCATTCTTTTAGAGTAAGTCTACTGGTGACAAATTCCTTTAGAAATTTTTCACCCGAGTATGCCTCAATTTTCCTTTTATTTCTGAAAGATATTAGTGAATATAGAATTCTGAGTAGACTGTGTTTTACTCTCAAAACTTAAAAAAATGCTGTGCAAATTCTTTCTGACTCTCTGGTTTCTAATGAGAAATCTGATGTCATTCTAATTTTTTTTTCTTTACGGTATGGTGTTTCTTTCTATCTTAACTGCCTTCAAAATTTTTCTTTGTCTTTAGTTTCCAGAAATTTAAATATTATGTGTCATCTTGTAGTTTGTACTGCTTCTTTAGTTTGTCTGTAGTCTTATGCTGTTTGCCAAATTTTGAAGTTTTCACTCAATATTTTTCTGAATGCTTTTTTAATTTCACACAATCTCTCCTCTTTATGCAACAGAATGTAACGATGTTAAATATTTTTCATAGTCATGCAGGTTCCTGAGACTGTGCTCATTTTTAATCCAATCTATTTTCTCTCTGTCATTTGGACTGGATTTTTTCTATTGCTTTATTTTCAAGTTTACTCATTATTTCCTCTGCACCTCCACTGTGCTTTTGAGTTTGCCTGTAAGTTCTTTATTTAACTTATGATATTTCTCAACTCTAAAGTTCTGATTGATTTTTCTTCATAGCTGTCACTTTTTGCTCAACCTTTCTATTTGTGTTGGGAGCTGTCTATTCATTCATTCTTTACAAGTATGTTAAATAACTAATTAAAGCACTTTTGTAATGGCTGATATAAATGTTTACACCTCAGTTGGCACATATCGATCATTTTTTCATTACTCAATTTCATATCTTCCTGGTTCTTGGCATGATGGATAATTTTTTAGATTAAAACCTAAGAGTTAGGGTATTGTGTTAGCAGAGACTTGACCTTATTTAAACCGTCTGTTTTAATTGGCTTCCTCTGATACCACTCTACCAGGAATGAGGAGAGCTGGCACATCATTACTGATCGAAGTGGAGAGTTCTTTGCTCCGGTTTTCTGACACTGTACGGAGAAGTATCATGTGTCCTGAGCAGTTACTAAAATCCTGACTCTTTAAGTTATAGGCTTCCTGCAATATCATGCCAGCAGGACAGTGCAGAGACAACCTTTTATGATCCAGCAAGGAGAGAATTCTAGGATCTCCTTAAACCGTTGATGGCTTGAGCGGGCATGGTAATACAGTATTTATTTTATCCCTTTTCCCCACAAACTTTGTTCTGTGGGTAGAGTAGATAAATTATGGTTTAAAAGTCTCCTGCCTTACTAGGCTGCCCATTTGCTGGTCCTTTGGCTAGAGAAACTAGGCTGTTCTTGGGTTTTTTGTTTTTGTTTTTGTTTTGATTTGGAGTCTCACTCTGTCGCCCAGACTAAAGTGCAGTGGCCGCTCCCGGCCACCGCAGTCTCGACCTGCTGGGCTCCGGCGATCCTTCCGCCTCAGCCTTCCAAGTAGCTGGAACTACAGGCACGCACTACCATGCCCGGCTGATTTTTTGATTTATTGTAGAGATGAGGTCTCGCCAAGTTGCCCAGGCCGGTCTCGAACCGGCGGGCTCAGGCAATCCACTCACCTCAGCCTCCCAAGGTGAGGGATTACAGGCTGAGCCACCAAGCCGGGCTTGTTCTTGGGATTTTATAAATTTGCTCCTGTTGGGGTTTCCTGGTTTGTAATATCTTCATCTGTAAGTATTGACTATATGAGGAGAAAAGAAAATCCAGGGTCTCACCACTGTACTATTTGTATGTCCTAATTTATCTGTCTTTACTCTCCAGTTTCTATAGTTTTCTAATGTTTATTTTGTATGAATTAGCAGGAAGAGTAAGGGAAAGTTTGCTTATTCCACCTTCTGGGAAGTGGCATCCTCTTTGCTTAGGATTTTTAAAATCTGTATTCATGCAAAAGACTAGTCTGCAATTTGCCTTTTACTTGATATCCAAGTCTGGTTTGGACAATAAGGTTTACTCTAGTCTTATTAATACATTTGAGTCATATTCCAACATTTTCTACCATATGGAAGAATTTGTGTATGATTGATGTTGTTTCTTCCTTAATTGTTTCAAAGGTACCTAGTGAAGATATTTAGACCAAAAGTTTCTTTGTAGAATTTTTTACTTTTGGTTTTCAGAGATAAAAAATATTTAATAGCTATAGAACCAACCAAGCTTTCTCTTTCTTAATTTTTTTTTTATTGGCAAGTTACACTTTTCAAGAAATTTGTCCATTTTACATAAACAATCATTTGTCCCATAAATATACTTTGGTTATCTTTTTCTTAACTGTGTAGCGTCTATTGTGTTTTACTAAGACCCATATTTGCATTTCTGACGTTGTAATCTGTATTTTATTTTTTCTTTTACTGTCTTGGCCATTCTTGCTAAATATTTATTAATTTAAATATCTTTTTCAAAGTGACAGCCTTTTACTTTTTTTTTTTTTTTTTTGAGTTGGAGTCTCACTCTGTCACCCAGACTGGAGTGCAGTGGCCACTCCCGGCCACAGCAGCCTTGACCTGCTGGGCTCCAGCGATCCTTCCGCCTCAGCCTTCCGAGTAGCTGGAACTACAGGCGCGCACTACCACGCCCGGCTAATTTTTTGATTTATTGTAGAGATGAGGTTTCGCCTGCCCAGGTGGGTCTCGAACCCGCGGGCTCGGGCAATCCACTCACCTCAGCCTCCCAAGGCACGGGATTACGGGCTGAGCCACCGAGCCCGGCTTCCTTTTACTTTTTAATATTTTTTTATATTTACATTTTATCCATTGATTTCTGCTGTTTTTATTTTTCTCTTACAATTTTTTTCTGCATGATTTGTTATTTTTCTCCTAGTTTGTTGCC
>CAUYQG010063553.1:0-40771 GCA_963574415.1 Tarsius wallacei
CGCTTTATATGTGTTTTTTTCACGTTTACATACCTACAGGAAAGTAAGGAGCAATTATCCCCATTTACAGATGAAAGACTGAGAGGTGGAGAGGTTAGATAACTCGCTTATTTATTTAATTTCTTTGAGTCGGAGTCTTCCTCGGTTACCCAGGCTGGAGTGCAGTGGCACGCTCTCGGTCACCCCAGTGTCAACCTCCTGGGCTCTGGCGATCCATTCTGCCTCAGACTTCCAAGTAGCTGGAACTACAGATGCGTGCTACCACGCCTGGCTGGTCTCGAACCCGCGGTCTCAGTCAATGCACTCGCCTAGGCCTCCCAAAGTGCTGGGATTACAGGGTGAGCGACCAAGCCCGGCCTGACTCGCTTATTTTCATCAGTGTCTTCTGCTTCCTTTCACAAACGTATCCGTGGAGCCTCAAAAGATTTGTCATTAAGCCCACTTTCCAGAGGAGAAAAACCGAGATTCCAGGACTACAGAACTCCTTTTTCTGCCACCAAATACCAGACCGGCTCTCCGCGTGACAGAATCGTGTCCGCGATGGCGCCCCCTGCAGGCAGCGGCGAGCACAGCTGCGTCACAGCCAGCCCCGCTGTGCCGGAAACGTCCGAACGCTTCCTTCGGCCTCCGAAGATTGCCAGGCGCTCCTCCCTAGGCCCGGGCTCGGAGAAGCGTCCTTGGTCACCGGACGTCGGGTCAGTTGGCTTCCTCAGGGACTGCGGAAAGGTGGCAGTGGCCTCTGCTGCCGTCGCTTCCTTCGTTGTGAGTAACGCCCCGACAGAGGCGGGGCTCTGAGCTCAGGGGGCGTGGAGACCCCCCCCCCGGGGTGCGCCTCGGGGGAGGGAGAGGGGGCGGGGCTCAGGAGGGGGCGCGGCCGGTGCTCTTTCTCAGGACGGGCTGCTGGGCAAGAGGGTCTTCCCTGAGGGGCCCCACCACAAGTGGGGACAGTGGTGCATCGGGCACTAGGCCCATGTCTTGGCGTTGGGCAACAACGTGCTCCTCCCCAGACCTCAGTTTCTATACCTGTAAAATTGAGACTCTTCCAGGACACTTCACTGATGCGAAAATCAGAATTTCGTCCAGCATGTTCAGCACTCTCGACCCAGGTAGGCACCTGAGAATTCAGAGCTGGGTCTGGCAGCCAGTGTGGAGGCACTGGGGGTGCCTTCCCTTGCTGCCTTTGCATTCCTGAGACTGGAGAGTCCCGGGGGTTGGGCACCGGCTGCTTCCTGGTGAACCAGGTGCCCTGCAGCCTGGGGTGATGACAGACATGAGACATGGCCATGGAAGTAGCTGGTAACAGTAATAGCTCACATTTATTGAGCACTTACTATGTGCCTGGCTTTGCATGAAGCCATTCACGTGCATTATTTTCACCCCACCACAGTCCTGTCTAGTAGGTATTGTTATTGCCCTCCCCAATTTGCTGATGAGGCATTTGAAGCCTAGAGTTCCTGGGTAGTGACCAGTCCTATCTGGTCACGCTGCTGACAAGTGACTGAAGCAGTAGTCCCCGGTTTTGCCCACTGTACTGTATTGACTGGTAAAGCAAAATGGCCAGGGTCTTGACAGTATTAACAACACTGCCGTGCACGGAGTGCCCGTTAAGGACTGGGTGCTGGCCTAAGGGCATTTCAGACATCACTTATACTCCTGACAGTGCCCCTATATTGTAGACTTTTGTTATTTCCCTTTCAAAGATGAAACTCAGGGTGCATCCTTTGACTCAGGATACACTGTTAGGAAAAAGCTAGAACTTTTGAGTTCATCAGTGCCTGTATGTCATTTTTAAGAATACCGCATTCTTTCCTGAGCCTCAGTTTTTCCCTTCTGTGAGATGAGCAACTTAAACTACAAGTTCCTGAATGTTCTTTCCTGAGCTGACGTTCTTTGGTTTCAGGGAGAACCGACATAACATTGGGAGCTCTGGGTTTGATCCTAATTAACTGTGATTTGGGCATGCCTCGGCCTAGTCCCCTGCGTCCTGGGTTTCAATTTCCCCATTAGTAAGAAGTAGAGACTAAGCAATCCCAATCAGCAGGGTGCCTTCTGGCTTGAGTATTTCATGACTGAAGACAAAGAGACAACCTGAGTTTCAGCAGACCAGCCGCCTGTGCACATCTCTAGTGAACGTAAGTCTGCCCCCTTACTCAGGTTATCCCTGACATGGGTTTCCAAGGACACGTTCTCTGCATGGGTATGGAGGACAGCTGCCTCTGAACCATCAGTGGCAACTGCTTGAGAGACTTGCTCTCCTTGTGGCTCAGAGCCACCTCTGAGGTCAGATGGACCAAGGCTGAACACCAGCACTCCCATTTCCCAGCGAGTCACCTCGGGGATGTGGCTTCTCCTTTCTGTGCCTCAGTTTCTAAAGTGGGGTGCCAATAGTACCAGCTTCATTTGGCATTTGGTGAGAAAAACATGCAAAAACCTAACACCATTTCTGGCCTAGGAAACCCTCAATAAACACAATGGCGACTAGTTGTGTCTGCAGCACCATTCTAGGCACTGGGGAGTTCTAAGTCTTGGAGCCTGTTCCCCTCTGTGCCCTGAGACCAAGATGGCTTTAGGGGGAGGGAGGAGAGTCAGTGGAGGATCCAGATTTGAGAGGCTGCTGGCGCCGCCAGCTGCTGGAGCTGAGGTGGCATTAACGGGCATTTTAGCACGTCCCTGGCTGGCGGCAGTTCCTGGGGAGGGGCAGCAGCCATGTGAGGACAGAGGAGGCCCAGGAATGGTGTCAGGACTGCTGCATCGTGTGCTGGAGACAGCTTGGTGTGTCCTCGTGGTCTGAGATGATTGAAGTATGTTCACATCACTTGTGTCCCCAGGGTAGAGCTGTATGGTGTGGTACAGGGTTCTCAAGCTGCAGTATGGGGACGCGACTCCTGGCAGCCTGTGCAAACTGTGTGCAGGATTATGTGGGTGACTCTCGAGAGGGATAAGCCCCAAAGTGTCCAAGGCATACTTGACTTGGGATTCAGGGGAACTGGGCCCCAGACCCCATTTCTCCCTTTCTTCCCTGTGTCTGTTATCTACTCAACACACATTTCCTGAGACCCATTTCAGGCCCCACCCTGTGCTGGGAGGACAGTCATGAAGACAGCCTCTCAGCGCCTCTTGTCAGGAACACCGGCACATTTGGGGCCAGTTTTATAAGAACTGATAAAGAGGGCCAAGTCCAGGGGCCGTGGGGACTCAAACTGGGCTCCTAGTCCAGCCTGTGGTGGAGAGGAGGCTGGGAGTCGGCAGGTGAGTCCTGGCTCAGTGCCTGTGGCCTTGGGCAGACCACTAGCCCCCTGAGTCTCAGTTTCCCCCCTTTTCTAAGGGCCTAATAGCACTACTTCTCAGGATGGGGAGAGGGTGGAGGAGATGAGGAGGTGTGGGGGCCTGGCCCCCCTGGAGCCAGGACTCTGGGCACCCAGGCTGATAGCACAGTGCTCCTTCCCCTTCATTGGAGCCACAGGGGCTCCTGTTTGAAATAGGCTTGGGGGAAGAACACTTGTGAAGGCAAGGATCTGGCCCTGGACCCCAGGTTATGCCTAGATCCTTCTGGAGGTGCCTTAGTTTGCCACCCACCGAGAGGGGGCCAGGCTGCCTGATTCTCTATGGCAAAATGCATATGAGCAGTGGGAGTGCCAAGAAAGGTGAGCAATCAGGGAGAGTTTCCTGAAGGAGGCGGCATTGCTAAGGTCAGAAGGATTGAGAGCAGGGGACATGAGAGAACTAGGTGGGCTCCCTGGGCCTCGTGTGTTCCTGGTAGAATATCTGGGTGTGGTGGAGGAACTTGGGGGTGGGGCCCAGGGCTCAGGGAGGGGAGAGATGCGGTGGAGAGAATTGTCCCTTTGCTCCAAGGCTGTCTTAACTGGTAGAGGTAATGACAGAGGCAGGACCATGGGTCAGGAAAGGCCTGGGTTTGAATCCTTCTCGGCTTTGCTTCATTGAGAGCCCCTTGGTGAGGATTTTACTTGTCTAAGCCTCATTACTTCCATCTGGGAAAGGGGGGTAATAATCACAGGTCACTGAAAAGGTTGCTGTCTGTCATATGACTCCATTTAGGTGAAATACCCAGAACAGGCCAGTCTATAGAGACCGAAGATAAGCTAGTGGTTACCTGGAGCTGGGGGATGGAGGCTGGAAGAGGAAAGCTAGAGTATGGAGTTTCTTTTGGGAAGATGAAAATTTTCTAAAATTAGTTGTGGTGATGACTGCACAACCCCGTAAACACACATTGTGCACTTTATATGACTGAGTTGTACTGTGTGTGAGTTATCTCTCAATAAAGCTGTTACCAAAGAATTGAAAGCTTGTTGGGCTGATCAGACAAGATGCTACATGCTTCCTGAATGTTAGCTTTCCCTGGCCTTACTTATTCCTGGCAGCCGGTCCAGTCCCCCCCGGCCCCGCCTCCCCAGAGAGGGCCAATAGGACTCCGGAAGGAGGGGAAGGGCCCTGGCTGCCTTGAGCTAACTGGGGGCCCCAAGCAAGGCATATAACCTCCCCTAGCCTCAGCTTTCTCACCTGTGAAACGGGGGTGATTTTCCAGGCCTTGGCTACCTCTTGGGATACCGCGATGCTCAGACCAGACCTTGGGCTTTGCTGGATGCAGTTATGGGGTTGAATGTGAAGAAGGGTGGAGGGGACCTGGGTTTCCCACCAACTTTCCTCAGAGGGGCTGACTTTACGCACCCACTCGATGTTGTGTACTGAGTGTGGATTGCATTCAAGGCACTGCCCTGCCCTGAGGGAGCTTAGATCCTGGGAGAAGGGACACACAAGGGTCTCCCAGGATTGGGATGGAGCACCCCTGGCTGGCAGTCCATCATTACCTCATTCTGGGCCTCAGCTACCTCATCTGTAAAATGGGGAATAAGTAGTGACTCCCTTATAGGGCTGTGCTGAAGCTTGCAGAGTTTGGCAGGGTATCCACACCTACGCGGGAACCCTTACTCTCATTGTGGCCATCATTAATACGATCACCCATCAGGTGCCTTGTCACACAGTGAATGATGTCCCGTGTCCCCACTCTAGATCGCCAACTCCCTCGGGGTAGGACCTGGGTACCTTCTTTTCAGACCCAGTCCAAGGGCCCAGAGAAGCTCTAGGCTCCTCAGGCCCTGGGTCCCTTCCCTGTTTCCCTTTCTTCCAGCCCAGCTCCTTCTAGAAGGCATGGCTGGGCAGGACCAAAGCTTCCTTCCTGTCCTGTCTCCCCACCCAGCTGCAGGGCAAGGTCACCGGGCCACCCGGCAGGCCTCTTGGGTCATCCTGCTCTCACTGCGGCTGGAGCCATGGAACCCGACTCAGCATCTCCTCCCTCGTCCGTCCCTTGGCAGAACCACGCCAGCTGGAGCCCCAGCCGGGGCTTCCACAGTCTCTGAAGTGTCCCCTCCACCCTGATGGGCACAGGGCCATTGGGGGGTCTGCTTCACTGCTAGTCTCTGCTCCAGATCAGCAGTGCCTGACTTTTGGCTCCCTCCGGGCGCTCGGGCGCTCGCTGGCAGAACTGCCTGCAAACCACTCCTGGCCATTCTTTTCTGGGTCCTTGTTTGCAAGACAGTCAGGTTGCCTTAGGCCACAGCCTGCTGCGGCCCAGTTCCCTCCACCCCCGCAGCCCCCGGGCACCTGGGACATTGGGGTAGGCTGTGGGTTGAGGAGAAGGACAGCTCCATCCCAGCCCACCACGGATGGGTTTGGTGGCCACAAATGGCTTATGGAACCTTTCTGGGCCTTCCTTATTCCTAGCAGCCTGTCCAGTCCCCCCTGGCCCCGCTTCCCTAGAGAGGGCCAACAGGGCTCTGGAAGGAGGGAAAGGGCCCTGGCTGACTTGAGTTAACTGGCGGCCCCAAGCAAGTCATATAACCTCCCCTAGCCTCAGCTTTCTCACCTGTGAAACGGGGCTGATTTTCCCCATGTGTACACACACAGAAACACATACACACACACACACACACACACACACACACACACACATCCTTTGCCTTGGAAATGAGTTCCCTATATGTCTGAACAAGGACCTCGGCGACCAGGCCTGGCAAGCAAGCAAGAACTGGGACGGGGGTTGGAGGCGGTGATAGGAGGTAGAGGAGCCCAGCTTTGGAGTCCCACAGCCTTGGGCAGGACTCCTCCCACCTCCAGGCCAGATCCTTGCTGCCGAGTTCAGACCTGAGTTACTGGAAGTGGATCCCTGTGCTGCACTCAGCTCGAGCAAGTGACCATAAATATGGGTCTCCTCTCTCTTCGAGGCCCAGCTCAGCCTCCTCGAACCTGGTTCCCAGGGACTGTCAAGTCCAGGCTCCTGCAGGTGGAGGAAGCTGGGGGCTGGGCTGTTGGTGGGCATCTTGAGGCCAAGTTGGGGGTTGCGGGCCTCACTGTGCCTCAAGGTGACCTGCATGATTCCAGCTCCAAGGGGAGCAGAAGGGGTGAGGCCAGAGCGGGCTCCCAGACTGGGGGTCTGCAAGGGGCATGGGACTGTCAGGGGCTCAGTGGCTCGCTTGCCCATGTGTTCATCTGCTTAGCAGGTACTTAGCATCCCCTCCCTGACGGCCACTGAGCACCTTGGCCTGTAGACAGTTCTAAGCACCTTACGTGTATTAACTTGCCTGTATCCTCACAATAGCCCTATAGGGTAAGCATGGTTCACCTCACTTGGCACAGAGAGGTTAAGTAACTTGCTCAAGGTCACACAGCTGATAAGTGGTAGAATCATGGTCTAACTAGGCAGTCCTCTAAAGTTCACAGCAAAGGAAAAAAAGTCTTTCCTCAGCTTCCTGCTGCTCTCAGTGCCAGTCTTCTTCTGGCTTATTCTGGAACAATCCATCAAATCTCTGGCCTTTGTTCTTACTGCCTCCCCTACCCTTTCCTGACTCCCTTTCTCCTCTGACTCACCACCTGCTAGTCAGCTTTCAAGTCTCAGCTGTGGCATTACCTCCTCCAGGAAGCCTGCCTTGATACCCTGTGCCAGACTGAGACAGTCTCCTCTGCTGACCTTGCTCAGCTCTGTTTCCCCCATCCAGCACTCATCCCTCTTGTCGCAAGCATCCGTTAATGCGTCTGCCTCCTCTGTTAAACTGTGAGCCCTCATCCACCTTGGGCTCCCCTGTGGCTGACACCGTAGAGCAGAGGAGATCACTGGGGACTGTTGGATGACTAAGTCTTTTTTTTAAAATCAGGGTCTCACTCTGTCACCCAGTTGGAGTGCAGTGGCGTGATCATAGCTCACTGTAGCCTTCGTCTCCTGGGCTCAAGTGATCCTTTCACCTTAGCCTCCTGAGTAGCCGAGACAACAGCTACGCACCACCACAACCAGCTAATTTTTTTCTTCTTCAATCTTTTATAGAGATGAGATCTCCCTGTGTTGCCCAGGCTGGTCTCAAATTCCTGAGCTCAAGCAATCCTCGTTCCTCAGCCTCCCAAAGTGAGTGTGGGATTACACGCGTGATCCACTGTGCCCAGCCTGAATGATTAAATCTGGATGGTCTGTAACCTTGTGAATAGCAGGCAAGTTCTGATATCTGTTTCACAGAGGAGGAAACTCAGGTACAGACTGGTAATAGGATCTTCCCAAGTCACAGAGCTAGGGTGACAGAACTGGCATTTGCTGGAATGGCCTCCATCTTGAGGAGGAGATTCTGGAAGGTGGGAGAAGACTGTGGTGGTAGCCGTTGCCTGGGGTCTGTCAGGCAAATGGCCAATAATGATAAGCGTCGTAGCAATCCCATTTAGAAGGTATTACTGTGTGTCAAGCACCATGCTAAACACTTTACACTATGAAGTAAGTGCTGTGATTAACTCTGTCATAAGTGAGGAAATAGAGGCTCAGAGAGGTTTTGTGACTTGCCCGAGGTCACACAGCAATGATTTACCAAGCCAGGGTTTACATTTTTTAAATTATTTATGAATGGTTTAAAAGTGTGACGGCCCAAAGGGTAAACAGTGAAGTCTCCCCCTTTCTCTTCTGTCCCCGGCTACCCAGGTCCTCCTTAAGAAGCAAGTGGGATGATCTGGTTCTCAGGTGTCCTTCTGAGCAGGTTTGTGTGTTCCTAGCCAAAACCAGTGTGTGCCACTCAGAGCCAGGACTAAAGCCAGGCCTGTGAGATGCCCTGTCTCACCCAGGTCTGCTCAGGGTTTGAGACAGAGTGCCCACAGTGCCCTGGCAGAGTGGCAGAGATGTGGCCTGTGCCCCCCACCGAGGTCCCCTCCCTGTCCCAGTTCTGCCTCCCCACTGCCTGTGCCTCCCTGGCTGAGCTGCCTGCCTGGCTGTGCTCCTCAGGCTGCCGCAGAGCCTGGGCTCCTGCCCAACTGCGACAGCGAAGGACTGTGGGGCTGTGTCGGGCTGTAGGGCATTCCCTTTAGCCAGTCTGACACCCACTTTATTATCCTCGTGGAGGGAGCTCAGGGCAGGAAAACAGCCATACAGAGGCAGAAGGGCAGAGTGAGTGCACACTGGGCAGACCAGGAGCCTAGGGGCACATGGTAGGGGGTGCCGCTGTCTCTGGGACCAGGCCAACTTGGGTTTGAGTCCTGGCTCTAGCCCTTCCTACTGGAACCCCGAGGGCCTGGCTCCCCAAGGGGCTTCTGTTTTCTCCGAGGTTTAAAAGATAAAGTGCCTGAAACTGCTTGGGAAATGCAGTAAATGCTCCATAAATGGTAGCTGGAGTAGTTCTTTCTTTATTTTTGAAACAAGGTCTTGCTCTGTCACCCAGGGAAGCTGACTTATTGATTTTTTCTTTCTTTCTTTTTTTTTTGAGTCAGGGTTAAACTGTCACCCAGGCTGTAGTGCAGTGGCACTATCACAGCTCACTGTGGCCTTAACCTCCTGGGCTCAGGTGATTCTTCTGCCTCTGCCTCCCAAGGAATTGGGACTACAGGCATACACCACCATCTGGCTAATTTTTAAACATTTTTTGTAGGAACAAGGTCTCACTATGTTGCCCAAGCTGGTTTCGAACTCTGGGCTCAAGCAGTCCTCCCACCTCGGCCTCTCAAAGTGCTGAGATCACAGTTGTAAGCCACCATGCCTGGCCTATTTACTTATTTTTGAGACAAGGTCTCACTCTGTCATCCAGGGTTGAGTGCAGTGGCACGCACGTTCATAGTTTACTGCAGCCTCAACCTCCTGGGCTCAAGTGATCCTCCTGCATCAGCCTCTCAAGTAGCTGGGACTACAGGTGCATGCCACCATGCCTGGCGAAGTCTTCTATTTTTTCATAGAGTTGAGATCTCACTATGTTGCCCAGACTGGTCTCGAACCCCTGGGCTCAAGTGATCCTCCTGCCTCGGCCTCCCAAAGTGCTGGGATTACAGGCATGAGCCACTGTGCCTGGCCTGCACAACATTTTGAATGTTATTAATGCCACTAAACCACACACTTTAAAATAGTAAAAATGGTACATTTTATGTTATACACACACACACGTGTATATCTTTTACACAACTTTTTTAAATGTGGGGAAAAAAAGAGGATTTGGGTTAGTTGCCTTGTCTTCAGAAAAACAGAGCCCATTTTAGGGAGCTCCAGGAGGCAATTTTGAAAAGCCAAACCAGGAGGCAGGGTGGAAGCAGATTCCCGGAACCCATAGGATCCACTGAGGATGACCTGTCTGGAGGGAACTGGAATGTTGTAGGAGACCCAGTTCCTGCACAGAGGGTGGAAATCCCCTTCCTCTTTCCACCTGCCAATCTTTTGTTGGTGCCTCTCATTTGCTAAGTCTAACGAGAGCCAGTCGGCAAAGGAGCTTGGGAAATGTAGTTTCCATGATGCAGAACAGAGGAAGGGTAGTGAATGGGTCTAAAAACATCAGGAAAATGATGGGTATAGTTGTCAACATTAAACAATTGGATGATTTAGCTTAAGTCTGGATTCAGGTTGGGCATGGTGGCTCACACCTGTAATCTTAGCGCTTTGGGAGGTTGGAGCAGGAGGCTCACTTGAGACCAGGAGTTTGAGGCTGAGCCACATAGTGAGACCACATCACTACAAAAATTTTAGTAAAAAATTATCCAGCCGGGCTCGGTGGCTCAGCCTGTAATCCCGCACCTTTGAGAGGCTGAGGTGAGTGGATTGCCTGAGCCCGCGGGTTCGAGACCCGCCTGGGCAAGCGAGACCTCATCTCTACAATAAATCAAAAAATTAGCCAGGCGTGGTAGCGCGCGCCTGTAGTTCCAGCTACTTGGAAGGCTGAGGCTGAAGGATCACCGGAGCCCAGCAGGTCGAGGCTGCGGTGGCTGGAAGCGGCCACTGCACTCCAGTCTGGGCGACAGAGTGAGACTCCAACTCAAAAAAATAAATAAATAAATAAAAATAAAATGTGGGTAAAAGATATGAATAGACACTTCTCAAAAGATGATATATAGGCAGCCAACAAACACATGAAAAAGTGTTCAGCCTCACTAATCATCAGAGAAATACAAATCAAAATCACATTGAGATACCACCTAACCCCAGTAAGAATGGCCATCATTAATAAAACAAACAACAACAGATGCTGGTGAAAGATACAGAGAAAAAGGAATGCTTCTACATTGCTGGTGGGAATGCAAACTAGTGCAACCTCTTTGGAAGACAGTGTGACAATTTCTGAAAGTAGAAATTGACCTTCCATATGACCCAGCAAATCCCCTATCGGGAATACACTTGGAGGAACTCAAATCATTCTACCAAAAGATACCTGCACATGTATGTTTGCCGCAACTCTATTCATAATAGCAAAAACGGAACCAACCATACTGCCAATTGAAGCTGGACTGGATTAAAAAAATGTGGTACATATACACAATGAAATATTATGCAGCCATAAAGAAGGACAAACATATGGACTTCACAGCAACTTGGATGTATTTAGAGTCAATCATACTCAGTGATCTATCACAGAAACAAAGAACAGAGTACCATATGTTCTCACTCATAAGCAGACCTTGAACAATTATCATAATGCTATAAGAAAGGGATTTGTGGTAGTCAGAAGCTGTCAGGGGAAGGGGGATGAGATGGGCAGTTGAGGGAAACTGCTTGGGGAGGGAGGGGCACACATCATCAAGAGCACCTACAGAATTAATGTTTGTATACCTAACCCTGAATTGTACCCCACATCTTTATAATAATAAAAAAAAGAGATGAACTCTAGAGGAAAAACATTTATATTAAATGACATCTCTCAGTAACTAAGACAATATGGCATTTGTGCAAAGAAAGACATGGGAAAAGGAAAAGATAGCTCAAAAACAGATACATGCATACATAATCAAATAATTTATAGAAAGGTCAATGGGGGAAAATTGACTTTTCAATAAATGTTCTAGGATATCAAATATCCACAGAGTAGAATATAAATATGACTTTTGACCTCACATTTCACAGAAGATTAATTCTTGGTGGATAATTGACAAATATAAAAGCAAATCAATGTGCTACAATTTTTGGACATAACATAGGAAAATAACTTCATGACTGTAAAATGGGGTAAGATTTCTGAAACTAGACTTAGAGAGTATTGATCATATAGCACAAAGATTTTTTAACACACTTAATGTAAGAACTCTGGAGTCAGATTTAGTCAAACAAGATTTTTCTATTCCTTTCATGTAGGCCTTTGGCTCAGATTCACACCTGGACCATGGGAGTTGTAATGGTGCCTATCACTTGAGACTTTGTGAGAACTGAATGAACAAATAGTACATAAAGGCTGTAGTCTAATAATAGTTATATAGTAACCACTAAGTCAGGATTTGATAATCCTGACTGTGGTGCCTAAGTAATCCAAGAAGTATCATTTGCATCAGTTGTAAGACACATCGTTACTTTAAATGTCACAATGAAAGAATAAAACCATCGACAAAGTATGACACAAATATTTCTCATCAACTAAAATTCAATCTTATTTAAAAATTATTTCACCTTTATAATTATGGAAGAGGCAAACTTCTTGCACTGTTGGTGGGAATGAAAATTAGAACAGGCCTTATGGAAAATGGTATGGATGTTCCCCCAAAAAACTAAAAGTAGAACTACTATATAGTCCAGCAATTCCACTTCTGAATTTGTTCCCAAAGGAATTTAAATCACTATTTAGATATTTGTCTTATATCACTTCTATAATTTGGGAAATGGGAAATTAAGCAAAGTGCATTGACAGATGTAATCTCAATTTTTTTATTATTCAGATGAATGTCTTCTAAATTAACTTTGAAGCTGGCTTGACCACAATCTTTCCTACAGTAGTATCAGTTGTACTAATAAGAAACTTTTGTGATGCTTCATTTCATGAGAGAGTCCTATACTACTCTCCGTGAGATGATCTTTCCAACTTCTTGATGGCCCCTCTGTAAGAATTGATGATGGTCATTAACCTTCATTTGCCAATTTGAGAAAGATCACTCCTTGTCCAGTTCTACCTGTGGCACATTTACAGCTTACTACTTTGTACACTTTTTTCTCAAAGCCTTGAAAGTACAGTTGTCTTTTGATAACCTGAAGAAGAAAATTATGTACAATGAAAACACCCTCCTGAATATAGAGATATGATTTATGTTTTTTGTCACTGACATTTCTCAGCCTTAGTTGCTAATGTGTAAAATTCATGTTTTCCAAAATGTCTTTAATAGGATGCTACAGATACGCTGTCAGAGAATTTCTAAAAATGAGGGATTCTTGAGATGTGAGGCACAGGCATCTATCATTTAAAAAGTGGGCAAAAGATATGAATAGACAGTTCTCAAAAGAAGACATATGAACAGCCAACAGATACATGAAAAAAGGTCAACCTCACTAGTCATCAAGGAGATGCAAATTAAAACTACACTGAGATACCACCTAACTCCAGTCAGAATGGCCATCACCAATAACTCAAAAAATAACAGATGCTGGAAAGGCTGTGGTGAAAAGGGAACACTTCTACACTGTTGGTGGGAGTGTAAACTAGTACAGCCTCTGTGGAGATCAGTGTGGCAATTCCTAAAAGTTCTAAAAATTGACCTTCCATATGACCCCACAATCCCCCTACTGGGAATATACCCAAAAGAACTCAAATCACTCTATAAAAAAGATGCCTGCACATATATGTTTATCACAGCCTTGTTCACAATAGCAAGAATATGGAATCAACTGTGCTGCCCATCAAAAGAGGACTGAATAAAAAATGTGGTACATATACACAATGGAATATTACATAGTCATAAAGGGGAACAAAATCATGAACTTCACAGCAACCTGGATGGGATTAGAGTCTAAAATACTGAGTGATCTTTCACAGAAACAGAGAACTGAGTATCACATGTTCTCACTCATAAGTGGACCATGAACAACTACTGTAATACTATAATAAAAGGATTGACAGTAGCAGGAAACTGTGGGGTGGGGTGGGTTGGGGAGGTGGGATTGACAGTAGTCAAAATCTGCCTGGGGAAGGGGGGCATATCTCATCAACAAGGGTATCTGCGCAATGAATATTTGTATACCTAACCCTGAATTGTACCCCACAATTTTAAAATAAAAAAAATTTAAAAGTTAAAAAAAAGGAAGTGTTTACCAACACTCAAACTAGCGACCATAAAATTTGAGATGTGATGTGAAGGAAGTGTGATGGGGTGAGTCCCTGGAGCTTGATGGTGTTTTTCTGAAGCAGTGTGAACCTGCGTTAAAAGGTGGAAAACAAAGAACGTTGCTTTGCCATTCTCTTCCAGCATGTCCATTCATCTCCTGACCGTAAGGCTTTTGGTGTATATTCTTGTTTGAGTTTTTGTTCTAAAACATTACTTAAAACTTTTTTACTTGCAAACAATTTTTGATTTGCATTAAGTTGTAAAGATAGCAGAGTGTTTCATACACTCTTTAGCTACCTGTAATGTCAACATCTTATGCAACCATAGTATATCTATGAAAACTGAAAAATTGACAATGGTTCAAATCACTAACTGAACTAAAGACTAACTTCAAGTTTGCTAGTGTTTCCAATAATATTGTTTTTCTGTTTCAGGATCAAACCAGGATACCACATCATATTTGATTGCCAGATGTTTTATATATTTATTGCTGTATAACAAATAACCACATAGCTCAGTACCTCAAAACTACAAACACATCACTCAGAGTTTCTCTGGGTCAGGATTCCAGATGCTGATAATGACCAAGCCTGTGGTCTCAAATGAAGGCTTAGCTGGGGAAGGATCCCCTTTCAAAAACAATGACTGTTTAGGATTCAGTTTCTTCCCTAGGTTGTGATGAATTTACAGGTAAGTTATTCCAAACATTTAACAAATTAATACCATTCATTCACAAAAGTTTCAATAAAAACAAGCAAAAAAGAGAGAGGAGAACATAACGGTTTACACTCAATTTATGAGGCCAGTGTACCCATAGACTACCAGCAAAGACATTACAAAAAAGAGAAAATCACATGCCAATGTCCTTTATGAGTACTGTGACAAAAACCTCAACAAAATACTAAAAAGACAAATGCAGCAACATAAAAAATGATTATTCATGATGATCAGGTATGTTTATCCCAATAATGTAGTTTGTTTCTCAGTATAAAAACAATCAATGTAATATACTATGTAACTAGAATAAAATAAGATAATCAACTCAAAAGATGCAGAAAAAACATTTGAAAATTTAAAACGAATTTATAATTAAAAAATTAAAACCTCAACAATTGAAGAATAGGAAAGATATTTCTTTTTTATTTTAAAGATGTGGAGTACAATTCATGGTTAGATACATATGTCGTCATCATACAGGTTAAATTTGGGTCTCCCTTTGGTCCCCATTTCATCTGGTTTGAGATCAGGTACCTTTAATGATGTTTTCTGCCCTCGCCCCAGCAATGTCCCACTACTGTCAATCTCTTTTTTGTAGTATGATGATAAATGACTTTTCTTAACTAAAAATTGCATTCATGAAAAACTTACATATGCCATAAAAGGCTCAGAATTTTCCACAAGATTAGAAACAAGACATAAATGTCCATTTATATTTCTCCTATTCAACATTGTACTGGAGGGTTTACCCAGAGAAAGAAGTCTAAAACATGAATATAAAACATACATATTGGAAAGAAATCTAAGCAGTTTGTCTTTGAAAATGATATGATCTTGTGTATAGAAAATGCTAACAAAGTCACTAAAATTATATTAGAACAAAAAAAAATGAGTTCTGTGATGTTGTAGCATATAAGGTCAATAAATAAATCCATTAGTTGATTGGGATTGAGATAGCATTGGATACAGTTAGAGTATAAGGGTCTCTGCATGGATGAGTGCACAAAAAAGTCTGCATCTGTTTGTATGTGCAAATGTGTGAGTGAATGTCCAACTGAGAGGACACACAGGATCAAGTGTCTGGACCTCCCTACAGAAATGGTTACAACTTGCTGCTGCTCTGAATTTGACACCTGCTGCATGCATAAGGATCCACCATTCCCAGGACATCTCTTGGGAAAAGGCAGAAGAGATCAGCTGGAACCTGGCCCACACCACCACCTGCTGCAACAGTTCAGACACTGGCAGCAGGGACTGTGGAGAAAGCACGGGAAGGAAATCTAGAGCTGAGCCCCACTGGAGGAAAAAAAACATGACCCACCACCATTTTCTCTGTCTCAGAACTGGGCAGAGACCTGCTTTTTCTCACCCAATTCTGAGCTGCCTGCATCCTGAGCATCCTGCATCCTGAGACCGACAGGTGATCTCCACATTCCTCTGAAACCGACCATCATTTGCCCAGAAAGGATACTCCAAGTGCATGATACCGGAGAGACAGACACCCCACCCCCACACTGGACCAGACACAGATGCATGCAATTGGAGCAAGAGACCCAGCAACAGACAACTTGGGAGCTTTTCCAGGGAAGATCTGCTGAGGTGAGCAGAACACTTGCAGTGAGCGCCACAGAGAGAACACAGGGAGAGGGCTTGAGGCATACTCCCATGGAATCAGTGGGGAGAGCCCACCCCAAGCCTGAATGGGGCTCCAGGGCCTTGGCACCAGGTCCTGAGATCTGAAGACTGATAATGCTCGGGAGGGAGCAATAACTCCCAGCAGAGAAACTGAGCAGACTTTCTAATTCTTGGGAAGACAAATACTACAGGATGGCCTCTTTCGAACAGCAGAACTGCCTCTTGAGACCAGGTGCTGATCTCTGTGTTTGGGGCTGCTCTTTGTGACCTCAGAGAACATTGCCCCCAATGTACAAGCTCTGGCAGGTAACGGCAGAAGCAGAAAATTCACCCTACACCCTGAGTGAGCTGCTGTGTGATAGACCCAGACCATGGAACTGACTGAGAAGGACGCTGATGGTGGTATTAGTTTGTTTGTTTGATTATATCATTTAGTTTCTTTGTTTGTTGGTCAATTTTCTCTTTTCTTCCCTTCTATTTCTCATTTTTGTGCATTTTTCTTTCTTTTTTATTTTTCTATTTTCGTTTCTCCTCCTTTCCCTTTCCCCCCCACCTTCTTCTCTCATTTCCCTTTTATATCCTATCTTGGACTCAGGGGTTATGCAAGCATATCCACTGTAAGTTCATATTGTGCAGACACAGAGAGCAAGTTCCAGCTGGCCTATTCACCAAATAGCAAACATTATGACCTGCTAATAAGTTCTGAGTTCTTGCAGTCTGCCCACCCCCTAGCAAATGCTCAAAATTGTAAAAAGACAGCACAATACCCACCCATAGCCGTACTTTATAATGGAACAAACCTAAAGCCCTGGTTCAAGGAAGGACAAAAGGCAGAGCAAATATCAGAAGTGAATGCTTCTCCATTTTCCACTGAGCAATGAAATTAAAGAGAAAGATAGGAGAATTGCTACAAATGACGAAAAAACATTGAAGAACTACTGTTTACCACCAGAGCCACAGGCGTAAACTGGTAGGATGAAAAACAAATTTCCAGGCAAACAGATCCCAAAACAAGGCAGAAGTTGCAATCCTGATATTAAAAAAAACCAGCCTTTAAGGTATCAAAAATTGAAATAAATAAAGAAGGACACCACATAAGTTTAAAAGGTGTGATCCATCAAGAAGAAATTTCCATACAAAACATATATGAACCCAATACAGGAGCACCAGCTTTTATAAAGCAGCTACTAAGTAAACTAAAAAAAGATGTTGACTCTAACACTATCATAGCTATAGACTTAAATACTCCATTAGCAGCCCTATATAGATCATAAAGGAAAAAAGTCAAAAAAAGATCCAAAACCTCAACTTGACACTTGATGAAATGGACTTAGTAGATACCTACAGAATGCTTCACCCAACAACAACCACCGAACATACATTTTAATCATCACATGGAATGTACACCAAGATTGACCACATCCTCGGCCATAAATCAAACATAAAAAACTTTCATAAGATTGAAATACTGCCATATACATTTTTAGACCACAGTGGAATAAAACTAAATATCAGCACCAACAAAATTCTCCCAAAATCCACAAAGATATGTACACTGAACAGCATGATGCTGAACAACTCCTGGGTGAACACAAAAATCAAAACAAATATGAAAAGATTCCTGGAAACAAGCGAAACTGAAGAAACATCTTACCAAACCTTCTGGGATGACATGAAAACAGTACTGAGAGGGGAGTTTATATCTCTACAAACACACATCAAGAAAATAGAAAGAGAATAAGTTAGCAGTCTAACAAATAAACTAAGGGAGATGGAAAAGCAAGACCACTAAAACACTAACTTCAGCAGAAGAATACAGATCATCAAAGTAAAAATCCAAATATGGGACACAGATGGCAAAAATACCATAGAAAAAATCAATGAAACAAAAAGCTGTTTTTTTGAAAGGATAAACAAGATTGATGGACCCCTAGTCAGAATGACCAAGAAAAAGAGAGAAAAAGCCCCCCAAAACACAATCAGAATCAGAAATGCAAGAGATCAAGTCACAACTGACCCTGAATAAATACAAATGAAGACCAGGTATTACTGTGCTCACATGTATGGAAAAAAAAATCGATAACCTAAATAAAATTGAGGCCTTTCTGACATCACACAACCTCCCAAGGTTGAAACAAGAACTTCAGATCCTAAATAGACCAGTAACAGCCCAGGAAATTGACTCTGTCATAAGAAAACTACCTACAAACAAAAGCCCTGGATCAGATGGATTTATAGCGGAATTCTACAAAACATACAATGAGGAGCTAATACCAATCCTATTGAAAGTATTCCAGGCAATTGAGAAATATGGAACACTCCCCAAATCATTTTATGAAGCTAACATTAATACCCAAACCAGGCAAGGATCTAACTAAGAAAAAGAACTACAGACAAATATCCCTGATGAACATAGATGCAAAAATATTCAACAAGATTCTAGCAAATTTGATCCAACAACATGTCTCAAAAATCATCCACCATGACCAAGTAGGCTTCATTGCTGGGATGCAGGGCTAGTTTAACATGTACAAGATGATAAACACAAGTAAATACATTAGTAGGTATAAAAACAAGAAACATAATAATAACATTAGATGTGGGAAAAGCTTTAAATAAAATCCAGATCCCTTCTTGATAAAAACTCTTGAACATCTAGGCATAGAGGGAACATACCTCAAAATAGTAAGAGCCATCTGTGATAAACCCACAGCCAATAACTGCTAAATGAACAGAAATTGGAAGCATTTCCCCTGAAAACCAGATCAAGACAAGACTGCCTACTCTTACCCATTCTGTTCAACCTAGTGTTGGAAGTCCTAGCTAGTGCAATCAGACAAGAGAAGGAAATCAGGGGTATCCAAACAGGAAAAGAAGAAGTAAAGTTATCTCTTTTTGCTGATGATATGATCCTATATCCTGAAAATCCAAGAGAATATGTCAAAAATCCCCTTGCACTGATAAAGGACTTTGGCAAAGTCTCATAGTACAAAATCAATGTGCAAAAGACAGTTGCATTTTTATATACCAACAAAAATAGGTAGAGAATGAAATAAAAATCACAATCCCATTCATAATAGCCACAATAAAAATGAATTACCTTGATATTTTCCTAACCAGAGAAGTGAAAGAATTTTACAATGAAAATTACAAGACACTGCTCAAAGATGTCAAAGATGACACAAACAAATGGAAAAGTATTCCGTGCTCATGGATTGGAAGAATCTATATTGTTAAGATGGCCATCCTACCAAGACAATCTACAGATTCAATTCTAGACCCCATAACCAATATCATTCTCCTCAGACCTGGAAGCAACAAAATGGAAATTCAAATGAATAGCCAAAACAATCCTTAGCAAAAGAAACAAAGTGGGAGTTTTCATACTTCCAGACTTTAAACTTTATTATAAGGCTACAATAAACAAAACAACCTGGTATTGGTACAAGTATAGGCATATAGACCAATGGAACAGAATAGAGATTCCAGAAGCAAAACCTCAATTTCTCAACCAAATCAAATTTGACAAAGTCTCCACAACAACTACTGGGGAGAGGAGCACCTAGTCAGTAAATGGTACTGAGAAAACTGGCTGACTGCATGCATCCTCTCTATCACCATACACAAAAATCAACTCTAAATGGATCAAAGACCTAAACATAAAACCTCAAACTATAAGAATCTTAGAAAATGCAGGAGATAGCCTTATGGAAATTGGAACTGGCAACCAATTCCTGATCAAAACTCTAACTACCCATACCATAAGAAATAAGAGACAAGCGGGACCTCATCAAACTGATGAACTTCTGCAAAGCTAAAGAAACCATCAAGGGAGCAGGGAGATACCCCACAGAATGGGAAAAAATACTTCTCAACTACATGTGTGACAAAGACTTAACATTCAGCATCTGCAAGGAACTCATATGTGTCAAAAGGAAAAAAAAACAAAACAAAAAACAAACAGCCACATTGAAAAGTAGGCAGGAGACATGAATAGGCACTTCTCAAAAGAAGATATATGGGCAACCAAGGACACATGAAAAAGTGCTCAGCATCAGTAATCAGAGAAAAACAAATCAAAACCGCATTGAGATACCACCTAACTCCAGTAAGAGTGACCATCATTCATAAAACAAAAAACAACAGATGTTGGCAAGGATGCAGAGAAAAGGAAATGCTTCTACACTATTGGTGGGAATGCAAACTAGTTCAACTTCTGTGGAAATCAGTGTGGCGATTTCTAAAAGAACTAGAAATTGAGTTCCCATATTACCCAGCAATCACTCTTCTGGGAATATACCCTTAGAATCTTAAATCACTTGTCAAAAAGATAATTGCATATGCATGTTTATTGCAGCACTATTTACAGTAGTGAGAAAATGGAACCAAACATGCTGCCCATTGAAAGTTGACTGGGTAAAAAATGTGGTAATTATACATGATGGAATATTATGCAACCATGAAGAAGAAAATTATGGACTTTGCAACAACTTGGATGGATTTAGAGTCTAATACTCAGTGATCTATCACAGAAACAAAGAACTGAGTACCATACGTTCTCACTCATAAGCAGACCCTGAACATTTACTGTAATACAATAATAAAGGGATTGTCAGTAGCCAGAAACTGCCAGGGGAGTGGGAGGGGACAATTAACATCAACAAGGGTACCTGATCGCAAACCAGGGAAAGTGGGGACCAAAAAGAGGCCCAAATTTACCTGTATGATGATCACTTGTGTACCTAATCCTGAATTGTACCCCACATATTAAAGATAAACAAATTTTAAAATAAATAAATAAATAAAAATTGTATTTCTATATACTAAAAATTAACAATTGGAAAATGGAATTTATAATATAGCTTTATATAAAATAACATGAAGCAGGAAATAATAATACATTTAACAAAATATGAATAACATATGTGCATTGAAATGTACAAAGTACATTGACAGAAATTAAAGACATTTGTGCCCATTAACCTATCTCTCTTTATCCCCTCCCCCCATGCCTCTCCCCAGCCTCTGGTAACTATAATTTTACTAGTTCAACATTTTTAGCTATTATATGTGGATGAGAACATGTGATATTTTCCTTTGTAAGGTTCTAATGTTTGAGTAGAGTTGTATATTTCAAAATACCTACAAGAGAGGACTTTAAATGTTCTCAACACATATAAATGATAAATACTTTAGGTGATAGATACTCTTAAAGCATTGACTTAATCATTACAAATTTTATGCATGTAACAAAATATCATATGTTCTCAATAATGTATACAAATATTGTGTACCAATCAAAAATTAAGTGCAAGTCAATGTAAAAAAATCCCATGTTCACTGATAAGAAAGTTTAATATTGTTAAGGTGGTACTAATTACAAAATGGATCTACAAATTTAACACACTTCCTGTGAAATCCTTAGCTTTTAAAAAAATTTGTAGTAATTGGCATGCTGATTCTAAAATTCATATGGAAATTCAAATGTTCCAAAACATCCAAAACATTCTAGAAAAAGGAGAAGAAAGTTGGAATTCTCAAGCCATACATGTTGATTTCAAAACTTAGTAGTCAAGACATTGCGGTACTGACAGTAAGAATACAAATGTAAGTCAATGGAAGTTTGTTTTGTATACATAAATTAACTTTTGCATATGTGGTCAACTGATTCTACAAGATTGACAAGTCAATCCAATAAAAAAAGTATTTTTTCCAACAAACATCACTGGGACAAGTAGATATCCACATACAAGTTGGAGTCCTCCCTTACATCATTGACTAAAAATAGATCATAGCCCTAAGTGTAAGAGAAAAACTACAATTCTCATAGAACAAAACATATGAATAAGTATTTGGGGCCTTAGTTAAAATAATTCGTTCTAAGTTATAACACCAAAATATTCATGACAGAAGAAAAATTTAAATAAGTTAAACTTCTTGAAAATTAAAATATTTATAAATCAAAGAACACCATCAACACAAACAAAAGAATGGGATAATATGTTTCCAAACCATAGAGCTGATAGGGTATAACCTCCAGAATTTGTAAAATATTCTTAAAACTCAAAAATAAAAAGAGAAGTAGTCTAATTAATAAGTAAGTTGTATGAATACAAATTTCTTCAAAAAAGATATGGAAACGTCCAATAAACTCATGAAAAAATACTCAACACCCTAATCTTTAGTGGTTTAAAAATCTCAACCACCAAGAGATACACTTCACAATTTCTTATTTGCTTATTTATTTTAGAGTTGTGGGGCACAAGTGGTGACTTACTACATATGCAGGGTGCATGTAAGTGAAGTTTGGGCTTCTAGCCAGCCCTCTCTTCCCCTGATAGTGGATCGGGTGCCTAGTGTGTTACCACATATACTCTCCCTCCTCTCTCACCTAGCAGCATCCAATGACTGTTAATCCCACCCTTGTGCTCATGTGACCAGTGAACAGGGCTTGCTTATGAATGAGAACATGTGATATTCACTTCTTTGTTTCTGACATAATTCACTTAGAATGATGGTCTCCAGCTGCATCCAAGTTGCTGTGAAGTCCATAATTTGGTTATTCTCCATGGCTACATAATATTTCAACATGTATATGTAACACATTTTCTTTATTGAATCCACTTTCGATGTGTGTCTGCATTTGGTTCTATGTTTTTGCTATTGTGTATAGCGCTGCAATAAATATGCATGTGCAGATGTCTTTTTGAAAGAGCGATTTGTGCTCCTCTGGGTATATTCCCAAGTGAAGGATTGCTAGACCATAAACTCAACTTTTAGTTATTTGATATATCATCACACTGCTTTCCATAAAGGTTGAACTAGCTTACATTCCATCCAGCATAGTAGAAGCATCCTCTTTTATCTGCAACAGCAACAGCACTTATTGTTTTTTGACTTTGTAATGATGGTTATCCCTACCAGTGTTATTAGGTGGTATCTGTAGTTTTGATTTGCATTTTCCTGAAGATTAGCGAGGCTGAGCATTTTTTTTTCATTTGGTTGTTCATTCCACAAATCTTAAAGATATATTTTTATATAAAATAAGACATTTAAAAAATTACATACTGTGTAAGTATATGTATATGACACTCTGAAAAATGTGAATTTTAGAGATATTTTAAAATAATAGTGTTTACTAAGGGGCTTAGGGGAGCACTAGGTTGCAATAAATGAAATACAGAACATTTCTTTAGGGCAGTAAAATTATTCCCTTTAATATTGTAACAGTGTGTTGATACTAATTTTCCAATCATATTGAACTTTATATTACAAAATGAATGCAAATGCATGTGTGGAAGTTAAAAATATTTTGTAGGTGGGTGGTCACAGGGAGGAATAAGGAAAAATTATATAACTGTATAACACATGCATGGAATAACCTCAATGAAGGAGGTGAGGTGGGAAGGAAGGAACCTATTTAACTTACGAAATAAAAATACACTGTAAGTCAAATATTTTTACCATAAGTACTGTACTTTAGTTGGTAAAGTTGTTTTCCAGGTGGGTATGGATTAACAACTGTGAAACCACTATGTATGCATTTGGGGACTGGATGATTAATTAAATGAATCTGCAATTCTTACTATTAGAGTGGGAAGTTACATACAAGTAGTGGAAATGGATAAATTGATTCATGTGGTCCTGGAGACATTAATAGGAATTCATGTTTAGTTTTGTACAGACACATTTAACCAAATGCAGAAAAATGTATACATATATGTGTATGTATGAAGTTAGTAGCACACATATTTCTTTGCTCTGTTAGCTGACAAAGCCTAGAAACAACAGATTCCTAGTAGCAATGAGTGTACCTACTTTCCTTTGTTTTCTACACTATTCATCAGTAATAGAAACTAGATTTCTTTTAATAAATGGTGACTATGAGACGAGCAGAGATTCAACAGAATTAACCTGGAGTACTTTGTAGAGCCAGAAAGAAAGAAGATGCTGAACAACAATACAATCAACCAAACAATTTCACATTTCAATGATATGGGTCATTAAAAGTGGTATAGAGTTATAGAGCTATGCCATTTTAAATGACCTTTTAGTGCCCAATCATTTTAGCACTGCATTGATGCAACACTTAACATTTTAACATTGCAGTGGGTCATTTAAAACGTTATAGCTCTACCAAAATGCTATACCTTGATACCATTTTAAATGACCTTCCAGTGACCAACACGGGAACAATTGGGACAACCAAAAGATAAACTAGTATTAGTATAAAATTAATATCCATGACTTAATATAATATTGGATATAATATAAATAAATGACTGAGCAAATATATAATAGGTGGAGTAGAATAATTATCCATGGCAAAAAATTGAAAATTATATTTGTAGATGCTCTGTCCATAAGAAAGCATGTGCTGTGTGCATAGTGACTTCTTCACAAAATACAATATAGAAAGGGTACAAAAGAGTAATTTCACAGAGAAGAAACGTGATCAAAACTACTTTTTCGAGGTGATAAAATTAACATCAAAGGTGGAAAAGCACATCGATAACAAGTACCTCTGGTATGATGTGATAAGAATGGCACTTCACCTTTTTGGTTTTGCTCCCCAAACCACAACTTCAGTATAATTAGGAGAAAAATACCAGAGAAATCCCAACATAGGGATGTCAACATCGTCAAATATATAAGAAGTCTAAGAGAGTGACCCTGCCAAAGAAGTCTAAGAATATATGATTTCTTTTTTTTTTTTTAATTTTTTTTATTATGGTATTATGGGGTACAGTTAGGGGTTAGGCATACAAAAATGCTTCGTTCAGGCACCCTTGATGATAAGAGGTGTCTCCCCATCCTCAGACAGATATTTATCACCATTAATCCTGTCACCCTCCCCCCGCCAGAGTTTCCCACCACTGTCAATCATTTTCTTGTGGTAGTACGTTGGATGGAACTAGAGTCCATAATACAGAATACATGATTTCTAACTGTGAGATGTTATCTTGAATGGGATCCTGGGACAGAAAATGGATATTAAGTGAAAACTAAAAAAAACTTAATTAAGTTTTGATGCTAGTGAATGGTAATGTATAATGATGGTCTTTAAATTGTGTCAAATGTGCCACCCTAATGGGAGGGGTTAATAATAAGTGAAGTTGTGTGATGAGAGTACACACACACACACACACACCCTCTGAGTCACCTTTGCAACTGTTCTGTACATTTAGAATGATTCTAAAATAATAAAGGTTCTCTATTTTTTACAGTCATGACTGAGCTTAATAAGCACAACATTATCAATATTGTGAATACCCCATGCATACATCTTCCCAGTTCCATTTTCTTCCTTACCTAGTGAATGTTGCTATTATTTTGAATTGTCTGTTTCTCACTGCCTTGTATTTCTTTTATGTTTTTCTCTTTATGTTTGTATATCTAAGCGATATATTCTTCATTTTTTCTTCTCTACAATCTTAAATATATATTAATTTATAACTATTGTATAATTATGAGAACTCATCAAAATAATTCATATTGTAATACATTCTGTAAATACGTATATCAGTTTTTTTCCTCACAAGGATTAAGATCATGTAAAATGAATGAAGACTGAGAAACTGTTGCAGACTGAATAAGACTTTCTATGGAAGGTAGACCAAAAGATGGCAACAAGTGATTCCAATTTGTTGGTGTACACAATCCTGCATGACGATTCTTTCCTCATAAGTGTAAATAAAGATTATGATTTGCTTGTAAACAACAAAAAACTGCAAAGTTAATGGTATTTCACTTTGGAATTTATGTTATATTGGATTGTGTTTTCTGTCTTGCTTGTAAATTCTCTCCCTTGATGATTTGATAAAGTATTCTGCCATGAGGGAGAAATAAATTTGTGAAGGGACTGAATGCAGTCTCTAATAAATAGTAAACAAGAAACTGGGACTTTTAGTATGATACCCTTCCATAGCATTTGTAAGATTGCATTTAAAACTAATCTAGGCCACATTCCTGTAGCACTGTGTCACTTCAAATAGTGAGATTGCTGTCTAGTAAAAATCCTAAGTATTGCCTCAAATTCCTTGTTTTATTGTTGTTGTTCATTTCATGAATAGTTATATTTAATATATGTGCACATTTATTTATGTATATGTATCTATAGGCATATATATGGCATGTACATAAGCAAACATTGTCAAATTTATTGCCACTATTATTTTACCATGCATTTATATGTTAGATCAATTAAAATATGAAAAATTAAACTTTTTGTTCTTTAGGGTAACCAATAAAAGATTTAAAAATTAAGTAAGACTGAGTTGTAAAGAAAGTATAGAACATGTAATTTTATAAAATGCTCAATTAAAACAAAGAAAGGGGAAGAGAAGGCCCAGATGACTGATTGAAGACCTCACTTGATTGCTACTCTCACCAAAGAAGCCTATCTGGATAATTGAACTTAGGGCTTTGAGGGTTGCCTGAAAACCCAAGCTGAGATTTACCGAACCATCACTTGAGGACAGGGAGCATGGATGGCTCCAAGTCCCAGTCACTCCTAAAATAGGGCCCATAAGGAGATCAGGAGAGTGCTCTTAGAAAAGAAAAGGGTGAGTGAAAGGGACAGCTTTTTTTTTACACTCTTCATACAAATCTCTGCAGTCCAAGCCAAGGGAGAGATAGACGCAGACTGCTGCCTGGAATTAGGCACTGGCACTGGCTAGATACCAAGAAATAGAACTCATCCAGAACAAAGTGTCCCTGACATATAATTCAGATTACAGATGACAAAGACACTAATGAGATCCACTAAAGGAAGGACACTTGAATAATAAGTCCATGGAAACATTGCAGGAAGTAAAAGCTGACTTGGCCATTCTAAGAACCAAACTGAACTTACTGAAATAAGAAATTATCTCCTGGAATTTCAAAACACAATAGCAATCCTTAACAATAGAAGTGCAGAGCTTGAAGATAGAACTAACCCAGATTTACAAAAATAAGGAGAAAATAATTTTTAAAAAATGAACAAAGCATACGAGAGTTCTGGGATTGTGTAAAGAGACCATATCAATAGTTGGTTGGCAGCCATGGGTAAGAAGGAGAAACAGAGAAAACACTGGATGTCCTCCAAGAAAAATTCCCCTATCTTGCCAGAGATGGTCATGCAGATGCAAGAGATTCAGAGAACGCATGTGAGGAATTATATGAAGAGATCACATTTAAGGCACATAATACTTCAACTTGTCAAGGTGGGCATGAAAGAAAAATATCATAAAGACAATTAGAGAGAAGGGGCAGACCACCTACAAACAAAGATCCATCAGTATTGCAGCAGAAACCTTACATGCCAGAAGTGACTGAGGTATCATCTTTAACATTCCTAAAGAAAGGCAATTCCAGCCAAGAATGTACTACCCTGCCAAACTAAGATTCATTAATGAAGGATAATTAAAATCCTTCTCAGACACCCAATCCTTAAGAGACTATGCCAACTCTAGATAAGCCCTTCAGGAAATGCTTAAGAAAGTTCTAAGCATAGAAATGAAAAAAAAAAAATCATTCCACTCATCACAAAAGCACAGCTAAACACAGAGGTTACAGAACTTATGAATCAACCACAAAACCTAGAATGCAAAGCAACCACTTTATAGCAATATTACAGAAACAAACCCCCACATACCACAGTTAACTTAGACATGAACAGACTGAACATGCCACTCAAAAGGCAGAGTGGCAAATGGAATAAAAAGGCATAATCCATCTTTCTGTGAACTTCAGAAAGCCTATCTCACTGAAAGTGCCACCCACAGGCTAAAGGTAAAGGGTGAGTGAAAGATCTTCAAGGCAAATGGAAAGCAAAAAAGAGCAGAAGTAGCTATTCTTCTATCAGATAAAATGGACTTTAAATCAATAAAAGCTAAAAAGGACAGTGAAGGGCATTACCTAATAAGAAAAGACTCAATCCACCAGCAAGAAATATCCATACACCCAAAATAGGAGAATCCAGATATATAAAATAATTGTAATTCAACTAAGAGAGGACACAAACACCCATACAATTATAGTTAGATAATTTAATACTTCACTAACAGCCTTAGACAAATCATTGAGGCAAAAAACTAACAAAAAAATCTGAAACCTTAACTGGACACTCAACTAATTAGATCTAATTGACATCTACAGAACACTTCGCCTAACAACCACAAAATATTAATTTTTCTCATCAGCACATGGTACATACTTCATAGCTGATCATATACTCAGACATAAATCAAGTATGAACAAATTTCAATAGGTCAAAATTATACCAGAAATGACTGTGTTAACACAGAGATCAAACCAGAAATATAAAGATTCTTAGAAACAAATAAAAACCAAGACACAACATTCCCCAAACTCTGGGATACCATTAAAACAGTGCTGACAAGGTAGGATATAGCATTACTACACAGATCAAGAAAATAGAGAGGTTTTAAATTAACAGTCTAATGTTGCACCTATGGGAGCTGGAAAGACAAGAGCAATTCAATCCCCAAATCAGTGGAACAACAGAAGGAATCTAAAAAAATTCAAAGCTAAATGAAATAGAGCCAAAAATCATGCAGAGTATCAATGAAAGAAAAAGGTGGTTCCTAGAAAGAATAAAGAAGATTGACAGACTCAGATGGCCAGAGGAGAGAGACGAGAGAGAGAGAGAGAACACAATAAAAAAGAAATAAGATTATTACAATGGACCATGCAGAAATACAAAAGATTATCAGACATTAGTACAAAAACCTATAAGCAAGTAAGCTAGAAAATCTAGAAAAAATGGATAAATTCCTGACAACACAACCTTCCAAGATTGAGACAGAAATAACTGAAATTCTAAGCAGACCAATATAAATCCAAGAAATCTTTTGAGTAATATGAAACCTCCTCACCAAAATAAGTACTGGTTTCTCAGCTGAACTTTACGAGATCTACAAGGAAGAGCTTATATCACTCTTATTGAAAGTATTCCAAGCAATTGAGAAGAAATTCTCCCAACTTTATTCTATGAAACCTATATTATCCGGATAACCCCAAGCAGCAAAGACCCTACAAGAAAAGAAAGCTTCAGACGAATTTCCCTGATGAAAAATTCTCAATAGGATTCTAACAAATGGTATGCAAAAGCATATTACAAGTATTATCCATCATGACTAGGTGGACTTCATTTTTGGACTGCAAGACTGCAAATCAATTAATGTGATCTATCAAATAGACAGTAGTAAAGTCAAGATATCTTAATAGATACAGAAAATGTATTAGGTAAAATCCAAAATCCATTCCTGATAGAAACCCTCAATCACCCAGGTATCAAAGGAACATTACTTAAAATAATAAGAGCCATCCATAACTAACCTTCAGCCAACAATCATACTTATCAAGCAGAATCTGGAAGCATGTCCTCTAAGAACCGGAACAAGATGAAAATGTCCATTCACTCCTCCCTTTAACATAATACAGGAAGTCCTATCTGGAGCATCAGGAAGGAGAAAGAAATTAGGAGTATCCAAAAAGAAAAAGAAAAAGTTAAATTATCTCTTTTTGCAGAAGGTGCATTTTATACCTATAAAACCCTAGAGAGTCTGTCAAAAAAACACTTATATGAATAAATGACTTTGGTAAAGTCTCAAGTTACAAAATTAGTGTTCAAAAATGTGAATAGACATTTCTCAAAAGAAGATATATGGAGGGAAGGAGGCAAGTTGGTGATGGGACAGGTTGGAGTGTGAGAGTCTCCGCAAAAACAAGTGTCCATAAAGACTCTGTGTGAGAAGGTGTGTCCCAGTGGGTGAGTGAAAGTCCATCTGAAGGAAGATTCGGGTTCATGCACCCAGAGCTCTCCTATGGAGGTGACTGCAACTCACCACCATCTGTAGAGTGGGGACCCTGACATGCAGGATCATATGCCGTTCTTGGGACTCTCTTGAGAGGAGGCAGTAGAGAACAGCCATTCCTCACCACGTGGCACCTGACCCATGCCATTACCTGGAGAAGGCAGAGCATGGAAATCTGGGACACAGCCCCGCTGCTGGTGAGGAGATTCTGACCAGCACCATCTTCTCTGTCCCAGGACTGGGCAGAGGCCTACATTGCCCCACCCAGCTCTGTCCAGCATCCAACCTGGGACCCAGAGGCTATCCCTTCATCATACTCAGAGAGACAGACACCTTTTCCCCATGCTGGAACAGGCACAGACACGTCAAATCTGAGTGGGAGACTTGACAGCAGCAGCAACAGATGAATTGGGTGAGTTCAGATCTGATCGATCTTTTCCCCACAGTAGTCCATGGGATATCTGACCCACTCTGAAAATAACCGTATCAGCCTGTGCTGAGAGTGGAGGAAACTGGCTGGAGACAGCAACAGCTGCTTATCATGGTGGTGGCAGATGAAAGAGACTTGAAGTTACAGAAATGACCACAGAGCGAGTTTTTTTGTTTGAGTATGTGTTTTAGTTTTTTCCTTCTCTTTTTCTTTCTGTTTCTGCTTATGTTTTTGTACTTGCTTTGTTTCTGTTATTTTAATTTTTTTTTTTAGATTTTCTGTTTGTGTATGGATATTTTTGAGGATGAATACATTAACAAGGATTTTTGTCAGTTTCTTTGTATGATATCTGCAGGTTTTTTTTTTGTCTTTGTTTCTCCATTTATTCATTAATTGGTATGCCTGTCTGTTTTTCCACTTCTTCTCTCTCTCCACCTTCATCTTATCCTCCTCCTTCCTTTTTCCATTCTTTGACTTTTTTCTTACCTCATTTTGCTTTCCGGGGGCAAACATATACCACCACATCATGGAAAGATTGTAAGGTGGTGCAAAGTGGGTTCCAGGGGACCCACACACATGTTGACGGATACTGGGACTTACAGATAGCTTCTGAATCACAGCTCCCTCCTTAATTCAATCTCAAAACTGCAAAAAGCACAGATCCCCACCCCCAGTATAGCTTCAGAATTGAACAAAACCAGAGGACTTACATAAGGAAGAATTGGAGATTGAGCAAACAGAAGTAAAAGCTATTCCCCATCACTGAGCAAAAGAATTTAAAGAAGAGGTTAAAAAAAGGAGGGGGGTGAAGAAAAAGCTACACAAATGAAGAAAAACCAAAGGAAGAACATGGATCTCACACAGAGCCCTGAGAGGTCAACCACTGAGAATACAGACTTTGGCGTGTAAACAAAGAAGAGTCCCCAGAATAACTGGTCTCAAACCACAAACCCAGGTGTAAAGGTATTAATAGACAGCATGGTTGCTTCCAGGTTCTTGCTATTGTGAACAATGCTGCGATAAACATACGTGTGCAGGTATCTTTCCTATAGAGTGATTTGTGTTCTTCAGAAAAAAAAGTTTTAAAAGAGATAGTTGGCCGGGCGCAGCGGCTCATGCCTATGATTCCAGCACTTTGGGAGGCCAAGGTAAGAAGATTGCCTGAGCCAATGGGTTCGAGACCAGCCTGGGCAACTTAGCGAGACCTCATCTCTACAATAAATAAAAAAATTAGCCAGGCATGGTGGTGTGTGCTTGTAGTTCCAGCTACTTGGAAGGCTGAGGCAGAAGAATCACTCTCAGCCTGGGTGACAGAGTGAGACTCCAACTCAAAAAAAGAAAGAAAAAAAAAAGCTACTAGTTAGATGAATTTGGAAATGAAGACAGAAGACTCAAATTAGCTCAATCAGAAATAAAAATGGAGACATTACAACTGATATGACAAAAATGTAAACAAACTAGACAATTTAGAGGAAATGGATAAATTATTGGAAACATTCAACCCCTCAACCTTGAGTGAGAAAAAAAATAGAAACTCTGAACAGAACAAATACAAGTAGAGAGACTGAAACAGTAATTAAAAGTCTCCCAGTAAAAAAAAAAGTCCAGGACCTGATGGACTCACAGCTGAATTCTACCAGACTTTCAAAAAAGAACTAGTACCAATTTTACCGAAGCTATTCCATTAGAACGAAGAGGATGGAATCTTCCCTAACTCATTCTATGAAGCCAGTATCACCCTTATACCCAAACCAGGAAAAGGTGCAAGAAAAGAAAACTACACACCAATATCCCTGATGAACACAGATGCAAAAAACCTCAACAAAATTAGCACATCGAATTCAACAGCACATAAAAAAATAATCCACCACAATCAAGTGGGTTTTATCCCAGGGATGTAAGGCTGGTTCAGCATACACAAGTCAATAAATATGATCCACCACATAAAACAGAATTAAAAACAAAAAGCATGTGATCATTTCAAAAGATGCAGAAAAAGCATGATAAAATCCAGCATCTCTTCATGATACAAACCCTCAGCAAAATAGGCATAAAGGAACATTCTTCAAAATAATAAAAGCCATATACAACAAACTCACAGTCCGTGTCATCTTGAAAGGAAAAAGTTGGACACTTTCTTCCTCAGAACTGGAACAAGGAAACAATGCTCATTTTAACCTCTTCTATTGAACATAGTACTGGAAGTCCAAGCCAGGGCAATCAGACAAGCAATAAAGGTATCCAAATTGGAAAAGAAGAAATTAAACTATTTCTGTATGCTGACAATATGACCTTATGTCTAGAGAATCCTAAAGACTCCTCCAGAAGACTCTAGGACTTGATAAACGAATTGGGTAAAGTTTCAGAATACAAAATCAACACACACAACTCAGTAGCACTGCTATACACCAATAGCAACCAACCTGAGAATCAAATCATGAACTCAATTCCATTGACAATAGCCATCAAAAAGTTGAAATATATTTAACCAAGGAGGTAAAAGATCTCTACAAGGAGAACTATAAAACTTGGATAAAAGAAATTGCAGAAGACAAACAGAAAAACATCTCATGCTCATGGATTGGAAGAATTAAAATGGTTAAAAATGACAATGTTACCCAAAGTCATCTATTGATTCAATGCATACTCTTATTAAACTACCAACATCATTTTCCACAGAAGTAGAAAAAAGATCCTAAAATTCGCTTGGAACCAAGTAAGAGCCAGAATGGCAAAATCAATCCTAAGCAAAAATAACAAAGCTAGAGGCATGACTTCAAATTATGCTACAAGGCTGTAGTAACCAAAATAGCATGGTACTGGTACAGGAGCAGACACACAGACCAGTGGAAAAAAATAGAGAATCCAGAAATAAACTCAAATACTTAGAACCAACTGATCTTTGACAAAGCAGACAAAAACATACACCAGGGAAAGGATACCACCCTAGTCCACAATGGTGCTAGGAAAACTGGACAGCTACATGCAGAAAAAGAAAACTTGATCCCTATCTTGCCCCATATGCAAAAATTAACTCAAGATGAATTAAAAACTTAAATGTCAGACCCAAAACTACAAAACTCCTAGAAAAAAACCTAGGAAAAACTCTTCTGGACATTGGCTTAGGCAAAGAACATAGGGCTAAAACTCCAAAAGCAAATGCAACAAAAACAAAAATAAGAGGGACTTAAACTAAAAACCTCTGCACAGCAAAAGAAAACATCAACAGAGCAAACAGGCAACCTAAGGAATGGGAGAAGACATTCGCAAACTAGATATCTGACAAAGGACTAATATCCAGAATCTAGAAAGCACTCAAACCAATCAGCAAGAAAAAAGCAAATGACGCCATTAAAAATGGGCAAATGGGATACGAACAGACACCTCTCAAAGGAAAACATACAAATAGCCAACAAACATATGATGATGATTCGCTAATCATCAGGGAAATGCAAATTAAAACCACAGTGAGATAACATTTTGCACCAGTCAGAATGGCCATTATTAAAAAATCAAAAAACAATAGATGCTGGCACAGATACAGAGAAAAGGGAACACTTATACACTGTTGGTGGGAGTGTAAATTAGTACAACCTCTATGAAAACGGGTATGGAGATTTCTCAAAGAACTAAAAGTAGATGCACCATTTGGTCCAGCAATCCCACTACTAGGTACATACCCAAAGGAACAGAGGCCATCCTATAACAAAGGTACCCACACTGGCATGTTCATCACAGCACAATTCACAATTGCAATGGTGTGGAATCAACCTAAATGCCCACCAACTGAACAGTGGATAACGGAAATGTGGTATATATACACAATGGAATATTATTCATCCATCAAAAATAATGAAATAATGTACTCTGCAGTACATGGATGGAACTGGAGAATGTCATCCTAAGTGAACTAATGCAGGAACAGAAAACCAAACACCACATGTCCTCACTCCTAAGTGGGAGCTGATCTAAGGCAGAGAGAATGCTCTAACGGACACTGGAGACTCAGAAGCAGGAGGGGAAAGGGGACAAAAAATCCCCTATGGGGTACCGTGTGCACATGGGGAGTGGCGGGTACACTGAAAGCCCAGACTTCTTTGCCATTATGCAACACATCCATGAAACCAAAAACTATCGTACCTAAAGCCATTGAAATAGAGATAAAAGAAAGGTATTGAAATAAATACTATTAATTTATCATCATTATATATAGTATCTAAAAACAAAAGCTGACCATTTTTTTACCCACTGGTACATTTCTTAAAGCCCTCCCCCTCAGCGGCCTTGCCACTCTTTGGAAACATAGAGGAGACCTCTGTCAGGTAAAAGACTATCCTAGGCATGACTGACATCAGAATATAACTGAGAAAAGCATCTCTAATGAAATCCTAAAACACTATTATAAATAAAACGATCTCAGACTGTTTTATGCTACATTAAGAATATAAAAAAGATTAAGCCAGGGAATGGCCCTGACAACATTCAGGAAAAAACCAGGATTCAGAGGCACAACCATGTCAGAGAGCAATTTAGCAATGCTTAACAAATGTTGTGATTCCAATAGTTACAACTTGCCAATTCCACCCTAAAGAATTTGTAGACATGAACAAACACAGTAGATGGACATTCCTGATAGCAGTGTTTTAGGGGGAAAATGGAAACTAAACGTCTCCAACAGCAAGAGAAATAAATTATGGTATATACGTACAGTGATATACTACAAAACCACTGAAATCAGATCTACAAGTATTGGCATAGATATGTCTTGAAAGATCTAAGTCACAGAATGATACACATAATGACACTATTTATGTAAACTTGTAAAGGTATAAAACCAGTATGTTTTGCTTATGCATACTTATAAAACTGTAAAAACATGCAGAAAACTATGTAATGCCTTGGACAGTGCAGGCACGGGAAGGGAGCAGAGTGTGAGAGTCATCCGGGAAGGTCTCTTTCTCACACCCACCTGAGGACAACAGAGCAAAGTATAATATGGACTGAGTCAAGACATGAGCACATGGCATTGGATTCTATCATTCCTTGCATGCTTCTGCATGGAAAGAGAATCAGCCCGTCCGTCAGCCACTGCTCTTCATGAGAGCCTACTGGTCAGTCAAGCCCTCTTCTGTCACCTCAACAGATGGTACACATGTTATTGGTGGCAGTTCCCATTCCACTTCCAGGGGTTTCTTTGGAACAAATTTAAAGTATTAAATGCTCTTCAGATGAAAGCTGGGAAAGCATGCAAGCAAGCTCCGACTTGTCTACCGAGGATTCAGTTACCTCTTTCACAACACTGTAGGCCTTGGCCACACCTTCCCTCAGGTCTACTGGCTGGTGAGCTAGCCGGTGATGAGGAAACCTTTTAGTCTTCTTGGGCTCGATAGAAAGGGTACCGGGAGACACCATGTCATAAGCCGTCTCTGCTGCTGCCTAGATCATTTTGTCAGAAGTAAGAAATGAATCAGAAGAAAGTCTGAAGAGGGAGTGAGGAAGAACAATGGGATTCTCAAGCCCTAATACAAACACTCCCATGTGTCTGAATTCTCTACGACAATAATTTATGGCTTTCATAACAAGAACATTAAAGTATAAACTAAAAACCAACACCTGAATGAAGTTGAATTTTTTAGTCCTTCCTTTGTTCACTGAGAACACTTAAAAAAGAGAGAGAGAGAGGGGGAGAGAGAGAGAGAGAGAGAGACCGTTTCCATGTCACTCTATGGAGCTTAATCTTTAATAAAACAAACCTTAATATTTCTACTGCTTCATCTATAATGCTTTCTTTACATTTAGCTATGATCTGGCTGGATACGGTGGCTCACGCCTATTATCTCAGCACTTGGGGAGGCCAAGGCAGGATGATTGCTTGAGTCCAAGAGCTCAAAACCAGCTCAGGCAACATAGCAAGACTCCATCTCTACATATAAAATTGGTCAGGCACGGTGGCTCATGTCTGCAATCCCAGCACTTTGGGAGGTGGAGGCGAGAGGACTGTCTGAGACCAAGGGTTTGACAATAGCTTGGGCAACTTGGGAAGACCTCGTCTACAATAAATCAAAAACTGATCAGGCAAAGTGGTGCACACCCGAAGTTCCAGTTATTTGGAGGGCTGGGGCAGAAGGATCGCCTGAGCAAGTCAAGGCTGCAGTGGCCACAAGTGTGCCACTGCACTCCAGCCTAGGTAACAGAGTGAGATTCAGACTCAAAAAAATTAATTTAGCTATGACCTGTTCATACAAATGTGGTGAAATAAATACTTTCCTAACTTAATGGCTATAATTTATCCCAAGCAGGCAAACAAATTTGGCACTATATTCCACTACTTTATCCTAATTATTTAACACTGGACATTTAAGCAATAAAACAAGATATTAAATCGTTACAAATAAGGTTATCTACTCTCAACATTTTGTATATTTCACAGAATTGCTTTAAAAACAAAATAACCCAGTCGTTTTACAATGGCTTGTGTTCTTTGTATAGTTAAGGTGGTCTCAGAATAAAGATACCTGTATAGTTTGAACCATTCTGTTTGTGAGTTCTAGCGCAGCCATTGCTGTTGAGGTACCAAAGGAAGCAGCACCTCTCTGAAATCCTCTCACAATGCGGCCGTCCTTCCGGTACTGCTCTATTGGCAACCAGACCAAGTCCTTGAGGCCTTGCACTAGAACAGAACAGTTAACACACAGAAAGCAACATGAGTGCTGGAGTTCAGACCCCCCATTCCTTTAACCTGGGGTTTTTAACTCCTGAAATCAGAGGCAGAGTCTTGTGTGTGTGAATACACACATAGTTTTCAAGACTAATGGTCCTCACATAGACTCTCAAAGGCATCCATAACCCCAAAAGAGTTAAGAATCACCGATCCAGCAAAATAACTTATCTTTTGATTAAAGAAAACAAAACTCACCTAACTGCACCAGTGAATGCATAGGCCCAACACCTCCCAGGATTCCTGGTAGCTGGTTCTTCTTAATGTCATTAAGCCATTCAGAGATTGCATATGAGAATAATTTGTCAACACCTAGCAAACTACAGCATAGATGAAGGAGAAATACATTTATGGACATAGATAAGTTTGGTTACTTAGAAAATTTAAATTATAAGGACAGATATTATAGAGCCTCCAAAAACAGTTAAACCTTTTAAAAATCAAATAGAAATATGAACCAGCCATTTATCTCCCCACCTGAGTTCCTCTAAATATGGCATGTATAAAATCTGATTATAATGTTATAATTTCTACAAGGCTTAGGTAATATGTATAAGTGTATTTTTCCTCTTACTTCTTGAACATCTAAGGCTCTGGCAAAAGATTAGCCCAAAGTCTATAAATTGCCACTAATTGCTGCTAAGAACCACTATCACCTTGTGAACTTCCAGTCTTTTCACTGAATAAGCTAGTTTACAACTTCAGAATACTATTACAAGCACCCTAAACAATCGCTATTTTAGAAAACTACTACTCTGTTCAAACTACTTCTAATTCTTCAGAATAAAAATCAGCATCTAACCAGTGAAGGGTCAGCTCTCTGAAGACAACACTGTAAAATGAAGTTATGTATACTTGCTAAGAAAATTGAGTTAACTTGTTGTTAACTAACTTTAGTAACCTCACAATAAAATTTCATATAATAAATCAACTTACCCATGCCGATAAAAAAGCCTCTTCAGTTTTAGTTCTGAGCAGTTTAACTGAGCCAGACCAATCAAAATCCCAGCTAATGTACCCTTCAAAATTAAGACATGCCAGATTAATCTTTAACTTAAGAGACTTCACATTTTAAGTAGTTGTTATCGTCAAAGTCAAAGCAATATTCATTACTGACATTAAAGCACTCAAAATATTTATAGCAAAAATATGTGTATTTTATATCTGACCCAATTATACCAAATTCTAGTCATGGTACTTATATTTAGCTTAAAAATTAAATTTCAAAACTTTCTACTTCATCTCAAACATATACATAAACTATGACAGGACAAAGTCAGAAAAAAGCCTTAAGTTCATTAGAAGAGCAAGTAAGATAACTTTATAGAGTGTATTTATACAGTTTCCAAACCTGATCCATTGATACGTGTTTGCCATGATAATCAAGTCGAATCGGAACTTCTGATGTAAATCTAAATTCTCTAAAGATAAAAAAAGAAGAATTACATTTGAAATTACTAATAGCTGAAATTAGATGTAAATAAATTAATTTGTTCAACTGAGTTAAAAACAAAACCACAAAATAATATGAATACCTTAAGAACTAAATAAAAGAGAATTCTTCTAGTACTACCTTTCTCAACGTAATATAACAGCTAAGCAAATTTTAAGCATCTTATAACATTATTATGTTTACAATTTCTCACAAAAACTTTCTCCTAGGCTGGGCGCGGTGGCTCAAGCCTATAGTCCCAGCACTGTAGGAGGCCAAAGTGAGAGGACTGCCTGAGCTCAGAGGTTCAAGACCGGCCTGGGTAACTTGGTGAGACCTCGTCTCTACAATAAATAAAAAAGTAAGCTGGGCGTGGTAGCACCCACCTGTAGTTCCAGCTACTTGGAAGGCTGAGCGGAAGGATCGCCGGAGCCCAGCAGGTGGAGGCTGGGGTGGCCATGAGGGTGCCACAGCACTCCAGCCTGGGCGACAGAGTGAGACTCCAACTCAAAAAAACCTTTCTCTTAGTTTATGAAATAACGTCTACTCTTTGAAAAATGTATTCTGGTTTGTATTTTCAATCCACACAAAGAACTAATTAATAAAGGCAACTGTCAAGATGAGACCAGATGACCACCCCCAAGAAATCAAAGAGGGAGGGAGGCGAGGTCCTGCTTCTGCTCCCAGGAAGGAGGGTCAGAGAGTCCAACAAGATTTCCAGCTTGGCCTACGGGACGCAAACCTGGGCAAGGAACTTCGGCGCCATTCCTCAACGCTTCATCCGTCCATTTTTTAAGCGTCACCTAATTGGCAAATTCTGATGAGAATTCTCCAAATTAATGCTTGTGAGCAAACAGACCATCAATAACAAAATACTGGGAATTGAGTGAGAATGAAATTGCAATTTTACGGTCGTCCCTCAGCATCTGAAGTGGGCTGGCACTGGGACCCCTGCAGATACCAAACTCCTTGACGTTCAAGTCCCTTACACAAAACAGCACAGCTCTGCAAATAACCTACACATATCCTCCCGTCTACTTTAAATCATGTCTAGATCCTTATACCTAATACGATGTGAATGCTGTGTAAATAGCTGCTGGGCTGTACTTTTAAAATTGTATTATTTTTTGCAGCATTGTTATTTTTTATTAATTTTTCTGAACATTTAGGTTGAATCCTGAGATAGAACTGGAGCATATGGAAGGCTGACTGTCTGACAGTGGCACACAACAAACAAAATGAGCTGGCTTCCAAAAGCTGACTGAAGGGGAATGTTTGGAACTTGGAACATATTTTTCCTACAAATTAAGGTTGGTGGTTACATCCTAAGTCATCTCACCAAAGTCCACTTAGCTACAAAACAAAATGGAAATGCTGTGTTGCCATCAAACACGATTATGGGAAGCGTGGGGCCTGGTTGCCCTCGCCCCCTGAATACTTACCTCCACTTGGTTCTCTGGGAAATATCCTCACAACGCCCTCTCTTCTTTCCTACTCTTTTTTCCTCCATGGCACATATAATAGGACAAACCATTTATTTTTAATTACTTTAAGCTCAAATTGTAATTTCAATTAAATAAAGATTTTGCTCTACTGTGTCTAGACCAAAACGTGACACACAGTAAGTGCTCAATAAGTATTTGCAGAATGAATGAATGGTTTCAGGGAAGAGGGAGACTACTATGACATCACTAAAAAGCACACTTGATTTTCTGGGGATGAGACTGCTTCATAGTCCTGGCTCGACCACTAATTGTGTGGTCTTTAGCAGGTCACCTCACCTCTCTGGGCATTAATTTCCTCATCTGTAAGGTGTGCAATCTGGACTAACCACCTCTTACCACTCCAGGATCCTGGACCCTCTAGGAGCTTTTGAGAGTAGAAATGGAAATCTGTGAGCTGTTCTCAGTATTGTAAATAGTCTAACTTAAAAAACATACCTAAGTAAGTAAGTAGGGCTTCTGTTACTAGGTTTTTTTTATTTAATGTCAAATTTTTTTGGCTTTAAGCCCATGTTTTCAAAACCCATATTGGTAGTTTATATGGGATTAATAAAAAATAAGGATTCAAATTACCATCTAAGATACAGTTTTTTGATACAATTTATTTATTTATTTATTTATTTATTTATTTATTTTTGAGTTGGCGTCTCACTCCGTCGCCCAGACTGGAGTGCAGCGGCCGCTTCTGGCCACTGCAGCCTCGACCTGCTGGGCTCCGGCGATCCTTCTACCTCAGCCTTCCGAGTAGCCGGAACTACAGGCACGCGCTATCATGCCCGGCTAATTTTTTTGATTTATTGTAGAGATGAGGTTTCGCCTGCCCAGGCGGGTCTCGAACCTGCGGGCTCAGGCAATCCACTCACCTCAGCCTCCCAAAGGCGTGGGATTACAGGCTGAGCCACCGAGCCCAGCTGGAAACATATTTCATAAATTAATTTTAGTGAGTTGATTGTCAGCTGTTATTAGCAAAATATATATTAG